>BDGG01000007.1:347724-378894 GCA_001949185.1 Ramazzottius varieornatus
AGGTAAACCTGAGAGTCCAGACTTCTCTCAACTTGTCCAGTCGAAAGCACAGAGTCCTGACTACTGTTTGAAGGTACTCTCAACTGCCGGTAAAAATGTTTCGGCCAGGGAGAAGAGTTTGAACGCGTGGAACCCTTCAGTAATCAAGAGATTGAGACCGAAGGTGCGACTCTCACATGTGAGCGAAACTATCACAAGTGGTCGTCACTGTTGTCGTTTCTCTGCTCGGCCATCAACTTGTGAGAGTTTCGTTCAGACGTGAGGGACGGAGCGTCGGTCGCAATCTCTCAAATGTCTCCCACAAGTGTATTACGTCACGCAAACAAGGTTTTGAAAATTTGCCGGCAGTAGCGTGTAGAAACTTGCTCAAGCGACGTAGTACACTTGTGGAGACTTGACTGCAAGACCTCTCTCGTATGCTTTCGTCTATGACTATGGGGAGTGACATTCGTAGAAAGTAGTATGTTTGTAATCGTACTCCCATTAGCAGTCTCCTGGTGTAGAGGAAGAGACCCCCTCCATCAATCGCGCAAATGTTGTTTCTGGTGTTTTCGCAGAAGTTGTCGACTTCTCGCTGTAACGCTTTCACCTAAAACGGTCGGACAAATATTCGTACGTAACGGAAGGTAAACCAGTCATCAGAGAACTTACTAGTTGTCTGTCTGTTGAAACATTCCGATATCGCTGCTTAATCGCACAGCTGAGTTGGTAAAGCATCGACGGTATCGCGGTGCTCTGTAAAGGGCCAAACGCACTGAAAGTTTTGCGGCAGAAAACCGACGGCAGAAAAAACAGTTTAGAGTGAAAATACGACCGTATATAAAAATCAGTCAGATTGAAAGGCGTGTGGCAAAAGACGGGCGTAGCCTTGACTCATTCTGGCGCAGCCCTGAGCGACGCTTTCGTTTTCTTTTTCGTATGGTTCACCATGTAACTTTCAAGTTACATGGTGAACCATGTAACTTGAAAGTACATGGTGAATCAAGGCTACCTTGGTTTATCATCGTACATGTACGTAAAACTTGAACCTTGGACAGATCTCTCACCCTCTCTATCTCGAAGATCGAAGACCATACCTCGATTCTACACTTTTTGTTCTCGTACACTCAGCATAGCATTGAATGTCAAGGAGTACTTCGGTGAGAACGTACAGTACGGTCAAGTTTGAATATTGCGGTCTCTTACTCGTTCGTAGACTTGAACAAAATGGATTCCAAAAACAGTCCCGTAACTGCTGAAGATCAGCACGCCAGACAAATCTCGCAGTAAATCAAATAGAGCTTCAGGTTTGGAGTAATTGCTAGCGACCCGTGACAAACAACCGGCCAAAGTAATAAAGTCCCCACAGTAAATAACGAAGAGTATCCAGCTGAAAACTTTGTTGATTTTCCTGCATTGGGCGAGCACCTGCGGGTGTTGGTCAGCCTGCCATAAACAGACCCTGTCACCCAGAATGTCCAACAGTTCGGCTTGATTGGCATCTCGAACGAGCACAACAGAACCCTCGATTTCCGCATTCAGTTCTCCAAGATTTCTGGAGAGAGCTTTTGCACAAATTATCGCAGACATATAAATTTGCTGAGCTGTAAAGAAGGGAATAGTCTGGGCAAAAAAGTACCAGAGCTGCATTTTCCAATATGGAATGTGGCTGGGAAACTGGAGACCTAGGTCGTAATTGAGGTCGAGACGCCAACGTACAAGATCGGTGACTGTCTCAATCGAGTACCATGCGAGGCTTAGTACCAGGGTCAGAATCATCAACAACCAAGATGACGCGTTAGAAGTCTTATGCCATTTCTTCGGCGCCGATACCGTCTTACGCTCTTCCATGGATCTGCCAAGTTCTAGCCATGAGCTACGATTGATGCGGAACAGCACCTGAACAGAAATCGAACGAAACATGGTAACAACGGATGGAGCCATCTCAAGAAGCCACATGATTGGATTGCCGTCGCCTGTAGCGCAACCAAGCACCACAATTTCTATCAGCAGGCAGAAATGCAGGATTTGACTGATAAATAACAACGCTGCTAAACCGGAGATAGCCCACTGAAGAACACTCGTCCCTGCGGTAACCGCAGTCCATCCTGCAGACTTGTCGCGGTAGTCGTGCTGATGATACAATGGAAGATAGCCCGTCGCCTTCAAGACAACTGTTTGTGCAGTAAACATGCTGTTCAGAAAATACAGCTAACCGTAGTACTGAATGTCCTGTACAAGTTCGTGGAAGTGAAGTATGCTACTTCGCACGCGAAGACTACAGCCAAAAATGACTACGCAAAGACAGCTATTCACCCCCAGCATCAACAAACCTTTTGGAACGTCGAAATTGGAGAATGACCGATTTTTATTTGCAACATGGAATGCAGAAATTGCCAGCCGCTCCAGCTGCACTTCAGGGTGTGGAGTCGGATGCTTGGGGTTTTACGCGCAGTGAGGATCAGGGACCTTACGGGAGCGGTTGTTCTAGACCGGAGTAATGTTTTTTGCGCTAGTCACCCAAGAAAACAAGAGAGCAGAGCAGAGTAAGGACCGAAGTGTATTCCGTACATCCGTTTGGGCCGGACAGGTACCTAGAGTACACTTGTCTCAACCGGTGCATACGTGGTCGAGCGCAAGCTGTGCGCCGGTACCTTGGTTCGTGATGCACGCGCAGAATTTTGAATTCGGAAATTTCTGGGAGTTGTTGTTGATGAAACTTCACCGCTGTTTGAATGGTCTCGTTAGCTTCAACAACTAGCCACCTTCCTGCACCTTTGCCCACTCTCCTCGACTATCATCCCTGATCTTATTGATCCCGGCGTTTTCTAGACATTAACACACATCGAAATCATACTCTGGGAACAGCTGGACCCCACTACCAGACCTTGCTGCGCTGAATATCCGTGCTGTAACTGAGCGGCTTCGAAATTCGATAATGCTTTAGATCGTTCGCTACTGGTAGGAAAGCTTGACAACTGATAGCTGATCAAGCTGCACAGATGCTTGGGTCGAAGATATTCAAACGCTTTCATCACTAGAAGCAGGAACAGGCTTGTTGTTCTTTTATTCTTCCTCTGTGGAGTTTAGCGCACGTCTTCTTAGAAACCCCAAAGTCGAGACACGAGCACTGGAAAAGCACCCTGTCATCTTTTTACGTTTCGCTATGCGACCAAAGACCGAACCGAGTCGGTCGTATCACTCATCAATCCAAGTCCATCCCGACCATCAGTTCGCGTGAACAGGATCATCAGGAATCAATGAAAGTCGATCAAACAGCAGGCTTGAAGCAGGCGGACAAAGATAAGAGCAAGAAAGGAGACCTCACCACTACCGTCAAGAGTAACCTGTCAAGACAGCTTGTTAACCTTGAGTTGAATGGGAAGCAGACTGTGAAGAAACAACCAAAAGACTCAGTGCTCAAGAAGTTGGTAGAGGGCAAAATCAACGACGGCGATATAAGCGGGGCGCTACGGGTGCTGTTCTCTGAGGATTCGGTGGCAGCTCCAACCCCGGAAGTTCTGGATACTCTTCGAGACAAGCATCCTTCAGAAAGCCAAGACAGTTTTTCCCAGATCCCCCAGATCGGTTGTCGCTGCCCGAAGAAGTGACGGTGGAGGAAATTCTCGCAGCTGTAAAGAGTTTCCCCAACGGATCTGCTGGTGGCGTTGATGGTCTAAGACCGCAGCATCTCAAAGACATGCTGTCAGGTGCACCGAACGGGGCAACGGCGGCGCTAGCAGAAACATCAGCTAAGCTGATTACGCTGATGCTTTTAGGCAGAATTCCTGACGCTTTTTGCTGTGTGCTCTACGGTGCATCGCTTACAGCCCTTAAGAAGAAAGATGGAGGCCTGTGACCAATTTCTGTGGAAAACACGCTACGCCGCTTGGCAGGCAAGATCGTTGTCAAGAGAGGGGGTCGTGTGATGGAGGAACAGGTCCGTCCTGAGCAAGTTGGTTGCGGTACCAGAGGTAGAGCAGAAGCAGCAGTCCATGCGGTTCGCTGCTTCCTTGAGGAGGGAAGAGACGAAAGTCAAGTGCTGCTCAAGCGTGACTTCAAGAACGCCTTCAACACCATACACCGAGACGTTCTTCTCCGTTTTATTAGAGACTCCTTGCCTAAATACTTCCTGTTTGCCTGGCAGTCTTACCGATATCCCTCAAAGCTACTGCTTGGTCAACATACCCTCGAGTCAGCAAGGGGCGTGCAGCACGGTGACCCACTGGGGCCCTTATTGTTTTGCGTTCTCATCCAAAAGCTTACCAAGAGCCTCACTTCCCCCCTGAATGTGTGGTACGTCGATGACGGCACCATCAGCGGTAAGATTGAAACTGTTTTGCCAGATTTGCAGGTGGTAATCAACGAAGGATGGAAGCTCGGACTGGAACTGAACTCGGCTAAATGTGAGCTTTTCTCCTTCGGTGGTTCTGCTCTGGAACGCCAAGCCGTGCCGGAAAGAGCAGCCGTCGCCTGTCCGGGTATTCTTTTTCCTTCCAGGAGCAACCTCAACCTTCTAGGAGCACCACTGATGGAAGAGGGCCTGGAGGAAGCCGTCCGAGCAAAATAAAGTAAGATCCGGTTGGTAAACGCAGACCTAAATCTCTTGTTTGCCCACCAGACCCTTTTCCTGCTCAAGAACTGCTTTGCCTGCCCAAGTTGCTGTACGTTTTCCGGTGCTCTCCAGTATGGAAGGTCCCTGCATTGCTCCGCGAGTTCGACGAAGTGGTCCGGTCGAGCATGTCAGAGATTACCAACACTGGGATGAGTTCCGGTCCATGGCGACAAGCAACACTGCCTGTCAGTTTGGGTGGATTAGGCATCCGTCGTACGGAAGAGGTCGTGCTCCCTGCCTTCTTGGCTTCGCTTCATTCTGTACAACAACTGGTGCTGACTATCCTGCCTGAAGCCGACTTGCATGGTGAAGCAAACCTCGCTCTCTCCAAATGGAGCCTCCTCTCCACAGCTGAGCCTCCTGTTCCCGAGCTTCGCCGCCAGCAGAAAGCCTGGGACATGCCTTTGCTAAAAGAAATACACGAGCAGCTAGTAAGTACTGGTTCGGATAATGATAAGGCGCGACTTCTTGCAGTTTCAGATAAGAACCTAGGCTCCTGGCTTCATGCGCTGCCGTCATCCTCGTTGGGAAACCTGCTCGACAACAACGCCCTACGGATTAGTATTGGTTTGCGTCTTGATGCCAAGCTATGCCGTCCTCACGTGTGTCGATGTGGCACCAGCGTGGATGAGTTTAGCCAACACGGGTTGAGCTGTAAGTTCAGTGGGGGGCGTCACAGTCGTCACAGTGCGCTCAAAGAGTCCCTGAAACGCGCGTTGATAACAGCCCAAATTCCTGTAGTTCTCGAACCACCCGGGGTCTTCAGAAAGGACAAAAGACGGCCAGATGGAATGACGCGAGTCCCTTGGAAGAATGGTAAGGAGCTTGTATGGGACGTCACATTTGTGGATATACAGGCTTTGACAAACTTTGCAATGTCAACGGCGAAAGCTGGATCAGCTGCTGACGCCGCCAAGAAGAGAAAGATCACGAAGTACGAGGACATCGGAAGCCAATCTGAGTTCTGCTCTGTTGGACTGGAGACCCTTGGACCTTGGGGTCCTTCCGCGACAGCGCTGTTCGAAGCTGTAGGAAGAAAGATGGCGGAAGTAACGGGCGAGCCGAGGTCATTTCAGTTTTTTAAGCAGCGAGTGTCCATAGATATTCAACGTGGTAATTGTTATTCTGTTCTGATTACTGTTAGAGATACGAAGGGTCTTGATGAAGTGTTTTATGTTTTAGATGTCAAAAAGGGAAAATCCGTGTAGCGTTTTTGTTAATTTTGTGTCGCTGCTTCCTCATTTTTTGAGTATAGATTATTGTCTTCAAATAAAGATTTTCACTCATCAAACAGTCTACCGAAAAAAATCGCTCGAACAATAAAACAATTCAGGCAATCAATTGACGAGAACACTGAACGCCAATATCGTCAATCAGGCAAACCGGATGCATACCCTGATTGATTGATTGGCGAAATCGAAATTCAGATGTGACTCGCACACGTGTGCAATTTAGTAGACTCATAGTACATATTGCTACTAACACACAGGAACCCCTAGTGCGGTGTGTTCCGTATCTACGAATTTTTTCCTGGGCAGCCTTCTCTGCGCGCCGTGTCATGTTTCACCGATGTAGTGATGTTTTAATATAGTAATATTTTATTAAAGTAGATGATAGTAAATGGTTTCAGGATCTACTATATTCAGTAATATTTAGTAAACAGAACTAGACACCGAAACCCAATATCAGCATTTTAGTAGTTTGAAACTAGGGTCTAGTATTTTATGATAATTAAGATGTTTATCACCTGTATTAAAACATATTTTAATACCAAACCCACAGGAGTTCTACTATAGTAATAGTTTAGTAATTCAGGCAGAGGTTTTACTATAGTAATTGCAAGTTATTAAGACTTCGGTGGACGGCGGATGTTTATTTTTGTTATATTAAATGCCATAATCACATATTAGAACATCACTACACCGATGGCATTGATCACTTTACAGTTTACAAGTCCTACAGTACAAGTGCAGTGTGCGTGCGCGGTTAGCACACCGGTTTATGCCGGGACAACAGGCTCAAAACTGGAATTTCCTTGTTACCCACACCGCAGTTTTCCCGCGGCGTGGCTGCATCAGCGTGGTGCATTACTATTCGGTGAAAAAAACATTATTTCGCCTGGTTTCTCGTTCTAGATCGTAGTTCTTTCAACGTGATCGAACTCGCTCCTACCCCGAGTGAAAAGATTATTTTAAATATTGGGTTTGGCGCGGCGGGGACCTATGTGTAGGAATACCAACACATTGTAGCATCAAATTAACACAATCGTCTCGAGCGCAGAAAGACACGAGAACGGCTAACTGTTCGTCAGGGGAACTTGTTCCTGAAACCTTGAATGCCACTCTTAATTCTTTGATCGACTGAGGCAGAGTTTGGAAATTTGGATCATTGAATCTGAATTCTGAAAGAGTGCAGCAACCGCAATTTTTCTGAACTTCCGTGGCCACATAGTTTGCCTACCGCAGTTTTTCCATCCCTGACGCGCGGCTGCACCAACGGGGCAAAGTGTTAGTTCAATTATCTTTTTATCGCGGCTTCAAACACATCTTCCAACCGTCTAGGCTACGAACTCTGCCGTTCTGTTTGCGCCAAGGGATGTCGGCAATGCTCGAAGTCGCTTTCATGCTGTCCTTTCCCGTATACCTTTATCAGCCATATGCTCTTCTGAAACATTTTCTAAATTTTTAGAACTGCTTCTGATGTTCTTTTCCTGTCTAACAGAACGACTACGATGCACGATCCACCGCTGGTCGAACCAGACTGAGGAAACATAGTTGCTATCCTGAAGCCATCGGCAAGAGAGAAAATTGCTGATGGCATACAACTGTCTTCCTCTTTCACTTGTAACTTTGTTGGGCAGCGCTGTCGATCTTGCTGGAGAACGTTACCCCGAGGCATTCCGCTCTGACTACCGTTAGGACCTTTCTCGCTACGAGGTGCAACTTCCACCTCTGATTCTCGCTAGTCTTGATGCCTTTTCAGATAACCGAAGATGTTGCGATTTTTAAATTGATCTCAATACCGGTCTCTTTACACCATTTCTGGAGCCTATATATTTCAGATCTTTCTGTAGAGCTTTGCAGTCTTCTTCGCTGTTCACTATCCACCAGACCAAGTAGTCGGAATGCCAAAGCATCTCACACCCTGCACACTACTTGACAGTTGACAGACTGATTTCCGCGATATATACGGTTGTACAGTCCCGCGTTAACCGCTGTTAACGCCCCTGGTGGCGTTAACACGTGTGGCGACACGAGAGGCAAACGAATGGAATGAAGTTTTCCCATCGAACGGCGTAGAACATGATCGAGGAGAATGTAGGCTGTGTTGTACAGAGAGGATGAAAGTACTGATAAGAAACCTGATATAAAGTGCGAAAAACCAATGATGCATAACGATATGAAGGCGGCGTGGACAGTATAAAGCTTGGATGAGAATGAAGAAAAGAAGGTGTTGTGCCGTGAGAGAGCGGTGGTCAGCACCCGTTAACCAAAATCAAACTCGATTCAGTTTTAATCAACGCCACCTGGTGATCTAGTCACATTTGAACCAGGTCCGCACCCACTATGCAATCTACAACCCACAGTTATTCCTGGTTGGTGATAGGCTAACAGGCGTGTTTCTTATCTCTTGTACTTTGGGCTACCACTATGATAAAGCTGGCACTTTCGTGCGCACTGCCCATTTTATGACACAACAATGAAGTCCGCGCCTCTCTGTCTCCTTACTCGCTCACGTCACTGCCTCAGTAAACTCATACGTCAGCGCCTCACTGCCTGAGATGAAAGTCCCAGCTGTAGCGTAATAAGGACTTACACCTCGTTCTTGACTCCGGCCTTTGACAGAGTACAGACTGTTAGATTACCCCAGTGTTGCTGCCTGAAATCAAACTGATTCTCAAAAAATAGTCTTGCGAGAGGGAGAGGGCTGCTGTGTAGAGCCGTGCAACATGCAGTACGTTCTGCACTGCACTGAATTTTACTGCATTGCAGTGCAACGACGTGGAGAATGCAGTGGAGTGCAGTTGCAGTCCCGTTTTTGCGTAACGCAGTGCAGATGCAGTAACGGCAGAAGTGTGAAGATTTACTCCAATTGCCCAATCAAGCTTTCCAATACGCCGGTGTCTTATCACTATGTGCTCATGTTCAGACAGAAGGCTTTGTAACGCAATCACACGATCACAGTGTACGACAAAATAAACTGTTAAGAACGGGTGTATGGAGCCAGATGGTTAAAGCCAATGAAATTTGCGCTTGCAGTAAAACCTAATCCTCATTGGCTGAGTCGTAAGTAAGCTCAGCTGGAGTGTTACGCCCATTTTTAACGGTTAATTTTGTCGTCCACTGTACCACAGCCTGCATAATCTGCCAACTTTATATTAGGGCTTTCCGTTTTCTTCGCCGATCTACCAGTGTGCTCTGCGATTAATATCCCGTTTATTGGAGCTCCTATTTTGATACGAGCAGTGGGGATGAACACTGAGAGTACGAAGGAGGATCTCGAGATGGACGAAACTGAGAGAGAGTCGCTTGATGATGGTGATAACAGCCCTGCAGAGTCAGAAACTGATAACGACAACCCGGATCGTGTTCGACAAACTGGTGTCCAGTTGGAAGCAAGGTAACACTGCCAATCCCATAAGAGTAAATTCAAGCATGCTTAAAAATTAGAGCTCTAATATCAAAACTTGCAGCAAAATGATCATCAAAGATGTAGAAAGAGCTGTGAAGGAAAAGCGTTATATTGCTGTTGAAGCTGCTCCGTCCAAAAGAAGAAATGTAGCCAAGTTCTGGAGCTACTCTAGGAAGGTGCAGGATAAAGCCACGGGATGCCCTTTGAGTTACATCAGCTGCCTACGATGCCGCCAGATCTTCAAGCATTCGCGAACATCGTGTACCGTGGTGCATAAGCGTCACATCAACACTTGTGGCCAAGCTAGCAATCAACCCTTTATCACTGGTTTTGCCTTTAGTACGTTGCCCAACTCCATCCGAAGTGGCTAAGCACAAGGTATCGCAAGCTGTGCTCGGTACTGCGCGAGAGACAACAGGAGCTTTGAAGAAGTTAGGGGGAAAGGCTTCAAGGACCTGGTCGACGAAGTTATCGACGTTACCTCCAAGTGCAACTCCTCCGGCAAATTTACAGCTCAAGAACTCTTGCCCCATCCAGCTACTGTTAGCAGATACATGGGGAAAGAAGCGGAGAGATTGCGTCAGACGCTGCTAGCTGAAACGAGGCCGATTTCAACAATGCAGGGAGGTGGCATAACTTTGGATTTCTGGGAAGAGGAATACACCGAGACTTCATATCTCGGTACGCTTAACCTTATGGCTTGCCTGGGTGCTTTCTTATAGCTCTATTGCACATGTAACTGATAGATCTATTGCAGGCATAACTGCACATTATTTTAAAGGATGGGAGCTCGAAGAAAAGTTGCTGTTATGTGCTGAATGGGACACGATGGACCGGAAGATAGCAGAGATAGTTCGCGCGTTCCTGTTTCGCAAGCTGGCTACGATCAAGCTACTGCAATCGGAGCTTAGGAGTGTCATCTACGTTACCGATGCAGGCTCCAATGTCAAGGCAGCTTTTACGCTACGGAACAAGCCAGCCCCGAGTCGCATCACATGTGCTGGGCACCAGCTGAACACCGGTATCAGAAAGTGTTTCAACAGTAACCCAAAGTCCGAGTTCGTGATTCCTGCAGCCGCCATTCCTGCTTTGGACCTCCGGAATGAAGTAAAGAGCCTTGTCGAACACTGTAAAAGAGCGGCTATTGTGAAGCAGCTAAAGACCTCGCTGAAACAAGAGTGTGATTAGAGGTGAACGTTATAAGAGCTCCGATAAATTTCTTGACAAAACAGTTTTGCTGATTCCTAATTTTGCAGGTGGAATTCAATGATCCACATGTTAGCTTATGTACTCAGTGCGTATGATGAGCTATTAGTTGTGCTTTTGGAAAGAGAAGAGGCTGATTTGCTGCCAGACCGAGAAAAGGTCCAAGAGATGCACGACTTGTTCGCGCCTGTGAAGCCTGCGACGGAAATCCTTTCCGCTTCTAAGACGCCAACCATCAATCTTGTGATTCCGGTCTACCACAACCTCCTCCAGCACTTCGAGCATATCCAGGCATCGGAACACGACGACATCAGAGCTTTTCAAGTCCATGCCTCAAATGTTGTTTCTGTTTCTGAGCTGTTTCAGAGTTGTTTAACATGCCAGTTTTGAATTGTTGCCCGAGCAGTTTTTCGGTATAGTACCGCCAGTCCCAAATAGAGATGTGTTGTTTTACTGGACGCGATGCATGGCTCGCTATCAGGGGTTAATTTCACTGCTTACATTAGGCGTCATGTAATCATCGCAATGGGTCATACGTCAAGAAATGGCAACCAATGCCACGCTGTGCAATCAAGGCAGATATCCACCGTAGTCCATATCATGATAGCATATCAAAGCATTATGCTCGTTACCAAAGCCTGTAAACTGGATTTAATTACTACAGCTAAAAATGTCATTTCACTATCCAAGCGAATAACTTCACTACTCGGCGAACGAATCGGTCCTCTACTTTTACTTCTTGCCTCATTCACATCCCGGTCACCACTTCCTCTTCTATCTATCGGAGGAGCTTGAACAGGGCATAAAACCTAAGATGCAGCACAAAACCACGATGATTGCGAGGATAAGCGTAACGGTTCTGATAGCCATGTTGCTGAGTATGGTTATTGCTTTTGGCGTTTTGTGGGGTCAAACTAAAAGCGAAGTGGCCGAGAAAGAGAAAGAAATTGCGGAACTATGGAAGCACACTACCGTCCCATCAACGGGACCAGGTGGTAACAATGTAACGACCAAACCGATCACACCCGACACGCCGTTTCTTCGCCTGCCAACGCACATTTTGCCGATCAATTACGGCCTGGATCTTCGAGTCTACCTGCCCTTTGATCAAACCGAAGAAAGCATGGGAAAAGCCTTCACGACGGTTGGCACTGTACGCATCCGACTGGTGCCGATGACTTCAGACGCAAGGAACATCACTCTGCATGCTCGAACTCGCGCGTCCGCCAGCTCGGGAAAAATAACATTCACGAGAGACAATGTCAAGCTGATGAGGGGAGCGGACAGTGTGGCCATCAGTAACGTGGACTTCCAACACTGGACCGTGGATGTCTTCGTGGTGGAAACTCAAGAACCACTTGTACAAGGGCAGGAATATATCCTGGTTGTGGAGAACTTTGAAGGGACTATTGCGAATGACAACCAAGGGCTGTACCGCAGCTCCTTCGAACGCAGCGGTGTCAAAAAGTGAGTAGCGCAAGCCTAAAAGTCGTATGAAAGTTGGCCGGTAGTGCTTCCGTGCTGTCAGTTACGTGGATCAGCGGTCCTTTCTCGATTAGGTACCTGGCGCTTACTCAGCTCCAGCCGTACAAAGCCCGACGCGTTTTTCCTTGCTTTGACGAACCGGCCTTCCGCAGCACGTTTGACATCACATTGCGACACGATGCGCGGTTCAACAACACCAGAAGTAACGGGGAGCGCAATCCCTCTTCGTCCGATACATTCGACGGCAAACAGTGGACTGTCCAGCCATTCCGAACATCGCCAAATATGTCAGCTTATTTGGTGGCATTTCTCATTAGCGATTTCGGAAGCCGGGACGACGGAATTGCAGCAAAGCCAGTATGAGGCCACAACCGAAGAAGTTTTCTGTATGAATGTCTTTGTATCTAGTATTAACATCTGGCTCGCTTTTGACAGAATCGTATTTCCGCAATCGAAGATTTGCTGAAGAAGCACGACGACGCCAGATTCGCCTTGACACAAAGCAGACAAAGCCTTGCATATCTGGATGCGAGTTTTGGCCAGCCATATTATACCGACCACACAAAAATGGGTGCGCTACCGTAAACCATGGACATCCTTTTGCAGATTACCCTAACCTGCACTACGTTGTATGCTTTAGATCAAGCCGGAGTACCTGATTTCGACGTCGGAGGCATGGAGAACTGGGGTATGATCCTATACCGGGAAGCCAGCTTACTGTACGAGCCAGGAGTATCGTCCGCTGACGTTAAGCGAAGCGGTGCCGCCGTTGTCAGTCACGAATTAGCCCATATGATCTTTGGCGATCTGGTAACCTGCAAATGGTGGGACGATGCTTGGCTTAACGAAGGGTTCGCCAGGTTCTTCCAGTATGAGATATTGAACAGTGTTGAGGGCACCAGCGTTTGGAACTTGGTAAGTTTGCTTGTCTATGTGCTGTATTACAGCAGTATACTTAAATTATTCTGGTCAGGCAACTGATTGTCCCGTAGCATATGGTTTGAAGAGTTAATCTTGTACCACAGGGTCCGCTGTTTTCTTACTGGGTTGTGCGGGAAGCTATGCAGAGAGACGCTTACAATACCTCCCATCCCTTGTACGATCCGTCGGTAATCACGTTATCCGACATCGACGACATATTCGATGCCGTTACGTATACTAAGGTACACTATAGAAATAGTTGGACTTCTACAGCTTCTACATATAGACTGAAGTGTTGTTTGTTAAAATCACGTAGGGTGCATCGATATTGCATATGGTCAAAGGGACAATGGGAAGGGACACGTTTTATTCGGCTATCCGGAAATACGTGGCTGAGTTCAGAATGAAGAATGTGGTTCACCAGGATCTGTTCAAACATCTAAGTGCAGAACCAGTTCCCGGCACCGGCAGCGTGGACTTCAATAATGCCCTGAAAACTTGGGTAGAGGAAAGCGGATATCCAGTCATCAAGTTGACGCGCCTCAATGGTACCGGTCCGGATTCAGCTACCACCGGATCACAAATCCGTTTCCAGCAAACGCGCTTCCTAATGAGAACAGGGGCGACAAGAGCGAGTCACTTCGACCGGATCTGGCACATACCTTTGACTTTGACGTCAGGTGAGAACGGAGCCATTGGTGGACCTACGCCCAGCGGACAGTATAAAGTTTGCTGGATCAAAACGAAAGAAGGTAAGGTAAAGAAGGCGCGAAAGAAGTGTATATCCACCTAACCCGCTGGACGTTTACTGATTCTGGCTCGATAACAGGGGACTTGTCAACAAATGGATGCCCACTCGACTTTGGTTTTCCCGCTCAGCCTCCTTACAGCACAAACGAAGATGCGCAGCGAAACTTTATTGTTGCAAACGTGCAGCAAACTGGATTCTACAGGGTCAACTACGACGGCGAAAACTGGAAACGTATTAGTGAATTTCTTTCAAATCCAGTCCAGGTGAACTTTATAGACGAAGTAAGCCGAGGACAGTTAATTGACGATGCGTTCAACTTGGCGAGGTACGACATTAAAAATTTATCAGCAAATTAAACCAGATTTAAACCTTAGTTTTCCATAGAGCCGGTGAGTACAATCTGTCTTATGGAATCGTATTCGACCTCATAGACTATCTGAGGTACGAAACCCGATACGGTCCGTTCGCGTCGGCAATGGATAACCTGCGCTACTTGGATCAGATGCTTCGAGGAAAAACGGAAGACTATCAACCTCTCGTTGATTACATGAAAAAGCTCTTCCGAACCCTGTACCCGGACCCTGTTTCTAGCGTAAGACTATGGAACACAGCTACATGGGTGGATGATATCAATGAGAGTCAGTACACAAAGCTTCTTCTCGACAATGCCGTTATCGAAAATGCCTGCTTCTACGATCACCCTCAGTGCGTAGCCGAAACCAAAGAACGGTTCACAGTGTGGCGAGTCAGTGGAACTCAGCTGAGCTCACCGTAAGAAAGAACAATGGACGGTAGAGACGGTCACAGTGAACTAATCAAGTGAACATATATATCATCCCACATTGCAAGTAATTCCAGTTTGTGGCAGGTATGCGACGGCTGCTGATGCCCAGCACCTTGTACTGAATTTCCCTCAAACAAAGAACATGATTTTATGCTACGGCATTCGAAATTCGGAAAATCAGATACTTGATTGGGAATATGTGAACGAAATGCACGACAAGGAAGCTTCGACAGATGCGAAGTCTTTCCTGTTGAGAGCACTTGCTTGCACCAAGAATGAAGGACTGCTTGACAGGTTAGTACGGACATCCAGTCAACGTGGCGGAACGAAATGTTTTGTTTTATCAATCTGTGTTTGTTCTTTTCTAAGGCTGCTTGGTAAATCGGTGGATGGCACTGTTCGAGATCAAGACAAGAACTCAATTTTTTCTTACATCAGTCGATGGGAAGCTGGTGCTGTCAAAGCTTGGGAGTTCATCCAGAAGGAGGAGAACTGGTCTCGACTAGCCCGCAAGTATGTCTTCCCCCTTGGTCTTCGTCGGAGAAAGCGAGGCTAAAACCATCGCAACTTGACTTTCACGGTTACAGGGTCCACATTATCGCCGATGTCACAGCTGCTTTTAACACCGAAACACGACTGAGAGAGGTGGGTGCGCGTAGACCATCCAAGCTGGAAGAATTTTAAATCACAACTAAGTAGGAATTCTGCATCTTACTGTTCTAGCTCTACGCACTGAACAAAAGGTATGGAGTAGGTACCTCCGAGGAAGATGCCTTCAAGAAAGCCATTGATAAGGTCCAAGCAAACATTGCATGGACGCACGCCAGCAAAGCCGAGGTTTTAGTTGAACTAAACAAGAGAAAATCTGCACCTACATGATCGTTTGGAAACAAAACATGTTTCACGTTATAACTCATGAATCATTTTGGTGACACTACCAAAATATCGTTGGAAGCTGATGGTAAAATTATTCTCAATATCAGTCGATCAAACAACATTCGGAACGAGTTTGATAAGTAATATACAGCGGGCGGACCCAAGGGCGGTCATCCGTCACACCAGAATCCGCCTGAGTGATACCTTTGATGTTTTCTGGCCGGAGCTTCACCATGAAGTTGCTTTCCGTCGGCGTGTTGAGAGTCAACTGCAATTTGTCGCTTTCAGACTTTAGGCAGACGCTACCGGGAAACGTTCTTGATCACAGGCTGCTCGACTGCTCGAGGTCCGCTAAACCACCAGGATCTGGATAACTTGACAGAGCCCTGCACTTGTGGTTTCGGTTTCTTTCCGTGCATGGTAGGCGTGCCCAGAAGACTGTGGCTGGTACAAATTCAAATATCAGTAGTTATCGTTCTGCACGAAGACCAGAAGGACGTGGCACGCTTTGGGTGCCACATCAGCGTGTAGCATAATATGATTGTCCCAAGCGACTACTATTCCATGTCAGATGTGGTTGGGCGAGCAGACTGTAAGATCCTGTTTTATTCAGGTATCGCCAGTGGTGAAGCACAAACCACGGATGGACGCAAGGCGGCAAAGCGGCAGGTACCATGTCGGAAAGTCCCAGGTACCATGCTAAAGTAGGCCCGCCAAGCGGACGGAGGGAAGGGTAACCTACTGTTAAGCCGGCGGCCGATGCGGGGTTCAGCAACGCTGCTAGTAGATGGGTTTGGACCGGACGAGAACACTCTGATGGGGTTCGTAACATCAAGTTAACATCGTAATCCAATGCATAAGTGAGTGTAGAGATCACATCCCTGTTCATCGAGTTGTTAAAGGAACGGAGAGTTCATGCGAACATTGTTCGTGCTCACTGTCAGAAAGCTCCATCGGGAACCGGGCAAAGCATCGCGATGTTTTATCAGAGGGAATTTGATACCACATTGAGGTTGGGGTATATCTGTAAACATAATAACGAGGATATAACTGTGAAAATCAGAGTCATGTCAGATTAAATCAGGCTGTTTTCATGGAATGTTAGTGAAGGGATTATACCGATCGAAATCCGCCCAAAGGTCAAGGGTGTCTTCCAAATTACTCAGTGCAATCGGGTCACTAAAATAATCTTACGTTAGCCAGTCGATGTAATATTCGACGTCGTCACGAAAGGTACCGTATCTGCGGATAGGCAGTTCCTGTTGACGGTGTAAGCTACACGAGATCTATAATTAGTTGTAATAAGTCGGTTACATCGAGGTTACTAACAAGTCCATGCGCATACCGGGTTCTGCAGCTGCATGAAATCTAACAGTGCTTTCGGAATCTTTTGGCTCTTCGGATACTGAGCCAACAATGGCGATCGCGGGGGGATCTTCTGAATCAGCAGTGGCGTTTGGGATGGTAGGAACGATGTTCACCAAAACATACAATTGGATTTAGTGGCGAGTTAACATTCGTGGTCGATGCAAATGCCGGGTTGATATTCGGTTCAGACTGTACATTGGTATGACACCGGTATAGTTGTCCTCTTCGTCATCCAACGTCACAAAGTCGCCAGCAGGGAATCATGGAGGGTCATAGTCGGGCATTGTTGGATCATAATCCGTTTCCGTGGGATTATTTTCCGTCTGGGTGTTCCCGTCAGCAGCGGTTTGGGTCGTCACACTGACAGACAAGAGACTGACACTCAGCATGCGGGATGTGGAATGGTCATCTCGTGTTGTTGGAAGTGACGTGGTGCGGTCAGTGGAGAAAGCGCCGGCGTCTCGTTTACGAGAAGTACATTGGAGAACGTTACGCGAATCTTGAACTCTATGGAAAATATTTATACAGACTCAAGCGTTATGCTCAATTGTTCGACCTTACAAACATACCAGATTTCCAGGCCGTCATCACTTTTCCTCGCCGAACTTTTATTCCTGGACGGAATAAGACGACGACGCGAAACTACTATGATCAAAACCGAAGAGTGAAATCGTAGTTTCCAACAGATTTTGTTATGTTTAAGAAATATAACAATATACAGACTCTGTATCAGTTTTCGAAATATAACTAAATCTGTTGGAAACTACGATGCCACTTTTCAGTTTTGATCACACTGGTTTCACGCCATCGTCTCTTCCCGACCAGGCAGAGAATTTCGCCGAGAAAAAGTAAAGACAGGAAACTCACCTCCTGTTTATTTCTAAAAAAATTCTGGTTTGGTGCGTCGAGGAGCTAAGCTCATGTGCTACGTGCTACTCAATCAGCTTAAGTTGACTATCTGAGTCGAGAAAATGAACATCCAACCGTATCCATGTTTGACGTATAGTCAGCGGCGGCTGTTGCCAAGTCGGGCTGTACAGTCCATTTCCGGTTCGTAACACCAGAACCCGTCTCTGTGTGTACGATTGATTTATCGACTGGCTGACGAGTTTTTAACAGCGCAAGCTAGAAGCGATTGAATGGCGCGAAAAAATCAATCATCTAGAGCGGCCTTTGCGAACAGCATTATGTTATAGATAAATATAGAATGCATTGCGTGTTTCTTGCTGGTGGATTCGTACATTCGGCGAAGGTTTTTGAGCAAGTCCTTGAGCGGGCTCGAACGACATCTTCCATCCGGTTTTGTACCGCAGGAAAACCGAGCCGAAGCGCAATGCTGTGATTAGGGTTGTTAACGGATGGATCAGACAGTCATCCGGATGGGATCAGATGCCAATCCGGATGGATCTGGAAAGCAGTCGGATGGATGGGTCTTCTGTCTGGATGATCCGGATCTTATCCGGATGAAAACTCGAAGCTTGGCTTAGAGACTTACAATGACACAACGTATTATAATTCGTAGGTTTTGACATGCTGTGTTGCCGGACAGCATAGACAATACAGTTTAAACATCCTCCGTCAACATAGTCTGCAAATACTCAAAAATTAAATCGTAAGACCTTAAATGACAAGACAGAGATTGCGTAAACAAAACCACGCTCAAAAGACAAGCTTGTAGGGAGATTGCGAATTTCTGTCGGACTACCTGCTGGTGTTTGGACTGTTTGATCGCGCGTTAGTAGTTTTGGTTCTATCCGGATAGAAAGCCGGATGGATGGAGAGCTCATCCGGATCCCATCCGGGTGGATAGGATCTCTATCCGGTTAACAGCTGGATGGATAGAATGCCTATCCAATCCATCTTCTATCCGGCTTCATCCGGATCCATCCGATGTCGGATTGGATATTAACAACCCTAGCTGTGATATAAAACAGGAACAATCAATATTTTCACATTATCGAAAAGATATTATAGCAAATTTTACACATATCTCAAGTGGGATGTCACCCTTCAAATGACCAAACAGCCCACCCAGATCACAACTTCAGTGACACCAGTTAGTAGACAAAGCAGAACAAATAGAGCGACAAGAACGCCGATATCGATCGACGCCACTAACACCTGTTGCTCAGCGGAGTACGGCAGGGACAGGCCACACAGGGACAGACATCTGCAAAGAAGCCGATTATAGGCCCGCTTTTCCTTACAGAATCCTGCAATGCATCTTTATCTTACTGGTAACGTACCTTTGCGGCCGACAGTATTTGCCCTAATAGAGGATGTAAAGGTGTGGGCAGTGGCCGTTGTGGCTGTGAGGCAAGGCGTTGACGTTCAATCAGTGACTGACAAACGAAATGCAGGTGTGCGATCGGACGTCGTTATCGCTACGGTCGACGTAGACAACGATGGGGATTGTTCTGCCGTGAGATTGACGAATCGAGTGGATTTTAGGGTAGTTTGAACAAAAGCGATGTAGAAGTAGCGCGAGTATCGATCGGGACCTTGGTATCGCGCGGAAAGCATGGTCGTGGTGAAAACGGTGGGGTTTTCAGTCGTAACCGTCTGATTGCCTGGTACCATGGCCGACGAACCTAAAGGAAACGCACCTTATGAACTCAGCGCTATCAAGAAGCAAATCCTTTTTGACTCACCTATTTCCCAGACGGGAATACATGTAGTGGAATCGTCTACTTTTACCCATATATCTTTTTCTAAAGATACTTTGATCAGAGAAACAGTTGAGAAGGACACCCCAATTCGACTTACCGCATTGGCACGTGACGACGTCCGTAAACTGGCGCAAGAAGATTATCAGATCACATCAGATTGGATTGTGGTTCAGGGGTACACTCTTTAAGTTGGGAAGAATTTCTCGTAAGACGCACTTGCTTGGCGAAAACTCAATTTGGTCTCAAGTTCACTTGCTCGATACTAGCCATGGGTTTGCGGCTGAACTCAGGCCATTTGCTGAAGTCATTGTTTCGGCAATCAGCCAGTCCCCTTCGCATACGTTCACAACCTGTAGGACAGCTTTTTTGTACGGGATTCCCTAAGGCTGAGCCCAACAGCACATTCAGGAGCCGAAAGAGCCTCAAACTCAACATGCAGACAGCCGTACTTTGGCTAATTGTGGAAGAGCGAAATTTTGTGGAAGGGAAACTTGCAAACTGAACTGATTGGATTCGGTCCGGACTTATGCCCAGCTGAAAACTACTCAGGCCCAGCTGAAAACTTCTCATACCTGACGGTAGACAGTAAAAACGACGGTTTTCAGATGGATAACCACCAACTCCGAACATCAGTCGTCGCGCTCACACGATTAGTAATGAGGACCGAGGGGAGGATCGAGCCGCGATGGCTTGCTTCAGAAGATCAAGGCCCTTATCACCATCCTATATCATAGCCATCTGTATCTATGGACCTCGGTCTCGCTGTGACAGCCGACTCCGTAGAGCAGGCCTCGCAAAAGATATTGCCAGATTTATTGTACCAAACGTTTTCATTCCTAACAAGAGAATAACAAAAGCTTTGCACCTTCCCAGTTTGCTCTCAGTGACATATTCAAGTGAACCACTTGCAGTCTTCCTTTCACTAATTCCACTTAGTACTCTTTTCTCTAACCCACCGTATTAAATCGTTATATTAAATAAAATCCTGCTTTCTTAGGGTGCCACGAACTTTAAAGAACACCTTGACAAGCGTTCGTGTAAACACCAGTGACATTTTTCATGTACCATGAACCCAGATCGCGATGGAAGAACAATCCAACTCACCATCACAGCGCGCAAGGTCTTGCACGCGAAATACGGTATTGTTGATGAAGAACAGAAGAACATCCTTGAGATTCCGCTGCGCGGTGAAGACCAGGCTATGGTTAAAGAAGCGATACACCACCGTCGCAGTCAGGAAACTGACCGGAAGTTCTCGATTGTCTACCAGCTGCTAATCGCTCTGGACAAACTGGAAGAACCTGTCTACAACCAGCCACCGACACCACACAACACTCTTAGAGAAAACCAGGAAATCGAAGACCTGAAACTCGAAAAGACATGCAAGATTTGTTACTCAGCCGACCGAGATTGCTTGGTTAGTCCGTGCAAGCACGTTTCCTGCTGTCAAAAGTGCATGAAAAAAGTGTCCACTTGCACATTTTGTCACGAAGTACTTCTTACTTCCACAAAACATGTCTGGTTTAATTGTCCTGTAGTTCTTCGCAAGAAGACTAAATTTTCTTCTATGGTACCATAAAACAGTTTCGCCATCACTGAAAATTTCGCTTTGTTTCACGAGGAAGTTCCTTCGTTCTCGAATCTCGATGATCGCACTCAAAGCTTCCTAAATTCTATAAGGTCGCAAACTGCGGGGATCAAATTCACAAAACGAACGAAAGCTAACATTTGGGAAAAGGAAGCCAGTCATGAGTATTGAGGAAACATAAGAGATTTGGACTAGTCTGTAAAAACTCAGATCGGAAGCTGTCTACATCAGCCGGAAATGTCGTCACAGCACAACGTTAACTTTCAACAAGGAGTCGAACAGTAAAACAGATGAACCACCGAAAGTCTAAACAGTAGGAACTGGAGACGAGTATCTTGTGGTCGTACTCCGACCCGTAAAATAATCTCACTCGACTGCGGGTGATCCTCCGCTTTCCGTCCTCATCTGCCCTTCTTCAGCTGCTTCTTCAGCTTCCCCGTTCTCCTGCTACTCATCGACGACGACGAGCGGGAAGGGAAACACTTTCTCGTTCGGCGGTGTTATGATGGAGAAGCGCTACAAAGAACAAAACCAAATCGCAGTACCGCGGGAAAAGTACAGAAAACAACTTACTTGGTCTTCATCAGCCATGACTTCGGCCTCAACGAGATCCTCTTCTCACAGTTCATCATCGTTTTCGTCATCGTCATGTTTCTCTTCATCTTCTCCAAACTGACCAGAGTCTTTTAGCGGAGGAGGTTGCGAGTACTGGGGAGGCCCAATCCAAAAATGGTACCAGGAATAAATCAACAATCAATGATTACAATCAACCAGGCTTTGTGTTCTGACCGGGTCGGTCAGCCGGACCAACTATTCAGCAAAACGCAGTGTGTTTTTCGCGACAAAACTCCCATATCGGCGCATTAACGAAACTTTCTTTACAGCGCTCCGACAAATTCTCCCGTGGGCTTGTTCGAAAGCCCGATGTTAACTTTACGCTACGTTAACACCTGAATACCAAGCTTTTTGCGTCGGCAGACTACCAGCGTACTCACTGTGAGCACAGAACTTTAACTGGAGGATAAGGGAAAGTGTAACTCAAATTAACCAATAGACAACTTTGAGTATGTCGAAATTGTTGGGATTGGTGGGTCGTAGAGGCCAACTCGGGAGAAGTAGCCCTGGCCGTTTTGATTTTTTTCTGGACGCACCGATGACACCAAGTTTGTCCCAGGCTTAGTATCGGCAGAGAAAGCTCTCCTCAGTGTTTCAATTTTCTTCTAAACAGATGGTTGGTATGTATCTCGAGTAAAGACATGGAACCTAAAATACTCCCGAAACTGCCCGAAATCGTAGGGATTTTTTCCAGCCTGCGGAAGTTGTACTGACCAGTGGTCATCGGCTGCGTTTCGGTGATAAGACCGCAGACCAGGCAAAGAAAAAAAGTTTGATTCAAACCGGGAAAATGGAAATAATGGCGAGCGAAAAAGTGCCGTGTTGTGCTCACAATGAGTACGGTAGTAATCGGGGTGTCAGCACTTGTAGCACGACCGTACTCATTGTGAGTACAATGTGTCAGTTTCACTCGCCTCCCGATTTTAGCTTTTGGTCTTTCGGGTTGGGGATTTTTTGTTTGCCTGCAACTCGATCTTGCCATTAAGTTGAGATTAATGACCAGTGGTCAGCGAAAACGCAGAACGCTAGCAAAAAGTTTTACGACTTCGGGTGGTTTCGGTGGTATTTCAGTCTTCGTCTTCTTACTGGAGGCACATACGTAACACTCGTTCTGAAAAAATCTGAAACAGTGAGGACAATGCCCTTTACCGAAACCAAGCCTGGGACAAATTTTCTTGTCATCGGAATGCTTTAGAGAAAATCAAAATGGCAAGGACTACTTTCCCCAGGTTGAACTCCACGGCCTGCCAATCTTCGAAATTTCTAAATTTCTTAAATTATCTATTGGCTGGCCCTGCCTCCTTTGCATTACCTTAGCCAACCAAAGTCTTGTACTCACAAAGAGAACGGTGGTATTTTGCGAACATGAAAACCTTCGTGCTGTAAGTGTTAATAAGCTTGTCTTGCTGGCGGACGGCTGGCTACTGCAGGACAGAGCCAAGAACAAGGTTTTTTTGGGGTTTGCAGGGCTGATTATTGTTGGTCAATTATTAGATTGTATCGCACGAAAGTCCCGTGGTGGTGAAGATAAAACATCAATCTTCCTAAAGACGTTGGAGGTGTTAAAATCGGGTTACTACGGAATAACTTATGAATGTTTGAATGGAGGTATGGGCGGACAGATAAATATGGGACTCAGTGCAGTAAATTCATAGATCGCGGTAATCGAAATATGTAATGCTGGTTCTCGTCATGTACACTTGCTTTGTTGTTGGTATTGTACGATTTTGTCCCAGCATTGTTTTGTTGCTGCTGTTATTCTCCACGGGTAGTGGCGGAGCCAAAGACCTGGACTGCCAGACGATACGACGTATGAACGAGTACCCGCGCGGTCGGGAGAGCGACCGCTCCAGCCTTGTTTTCTTTGAGTCTGCTGAAGACTGCCGGTACAGGCGCCGTCTACCCTCTCGCAAAACTATATTGCGCAAAGAAATGACCGCAATTAGTTTGACTTTCAAACATCGAAGTGCTGCTTGCGCGTGTGGCAGTTTCTCTGCCTACTATTGGGTCTACAACAGGGCACATGACAACCAAAATTGATAATTTATAGCTAGCATTGCGGCAACGAATGTGAGGACAACCAAAATTGACAACCGAAATTGATAATTTATAGCTGCCATTGCGGCAACGAATGTGAGGACATGGCGAATCAGTTAATCAAAATGCAGACGAGTTCGGGGCGGGATCGCAATCAAAAGATTTGGTGGACTTTATTGGGAAGCACGCTCTGAAATCTAAATCACCCCATCACTCACCCTATAGCTTCGACTCATCCCAAGCTCCATTTCAGAACACAATGACAGAGAAGCTATAGATATCACAAAAGAGATTACAGGAAGACTCTCGGTATCACGAAGAAACATCTGTTAAGGCCTTAAACAGCTGAATAAACCGAAAACGTTGATCAAGGCTTTTTGATTGCCGTGACGTCACGTCATACAGTCATCTTTGATTGCTTGGTTTGCCATGTCCTCACGTTCGTTGCCGCAATGGTATACCATCCGTATGAAAATTGCGACAAGTCTACCAAATAGACTGTGGTTACCGCACGTAGGAAGGTACTCCAATGGGCTACTACCGGTATAGCTGCGGCCTTGTTAATCGGTGAAATACAGTTCATCGTTCGAAATCCGTACACTATTCTTCCATTTCATCTTGGTAAAATCACACAGGAGGGCTCGCCGTGGAGTTTTTTGATTGTTTGTTCTTTGGAATCACAAAGCTGGCACGTTTGATATGGCAGAAAACAAGTAGTGTTTTCGATCGAATTGATTGCTCGTAGACTATTGACGTCACTTCCCTTTGTTTCTGGCAAGCTGTACCGTTGATGTTCGACTGGTAGCAAATGAAAACGGAAGAACAGTGTACGGATTTCGAACAAGTGAACTGTACCGCAACTTTGCATGCCGATAAGAATGGTCGGGGTTGGCTCCCCCTCAGGCAGTGGTACCTAATCATGTGACTTCTTCACATGGCTCCCTCAGTTTTTACCATGTTCCGATCGAGTTGTTTTAAGTACTCTTCCGAAACAAGTGTGACGCATTGTTAGAGCTCTGCGAATCCGCCGAAAAGTTTAGAGCGGACTCACGAATCAAGCAAAGCTCGTATGAGTTCGGGAGAGTTACAGTGTAGGCAAATGAGCTACTCTAAAAGTGGGCTGGACTATCGACAGTGAAGACACCGAACCAAAAACTGTTCCAAACGAGACAAATTTCCTTTATGGTTGATTACAGCAGTTGATCAAACATACACACACTCCACAGCTGACTGCCCAAATGAGAGGCAACATGTTACGTAACACCCGGCAACACGTTCAGGCTGGTCTGAAAGTTCTCTTCTTGGACATCTATCCATCTGTCCCAACTCGTCCAACTCGGCTTTGGAAATCCATATCCGTTGGAAGGTTGACACCGAAGCCAGGATAGGACCACCGAACCAAGGACTGTACAAGATGGCACCAGGAAAGCTTGTCGATCCAGACCTTGTTGGTCTTGTTTTCAGGTGTTTTGCACAAAACAACAGGAGTTACAGCGCAGTTGGACGGCTCGTGGGAAAGAGCTACAAGGGGGTGCAGAATATCATCGTTAATTACGATGAATCAACGAAAAAGCGCAAAGTTGCCAAGCCAAAAGGAAGACCTCGTGCGACGACCACTGAGCAGGACGTCGATTTGTTGAGATTCGTCCAGGCGAATCGAGATCTTAGCGGCACCAAGATTACTGTGGAAGTTGGACTGGGTCACAAGACTCTATTAAACCGTCTACGCGATTTTAAGGCCCGCCGATCCAAAGCCGTCCTGGATGAGCTCACCCAGGAGCATGAGGACACTCGCGTCTTCTGGTGCCTTATTCAGCGGGAGCTTCTTCTGGAGAACCCTACAATGTTCCACGAAGTCATTTTCAGCGATGAAGTCCGTTTCAATTTGCATGGTGGCAAGATTGAGGTGATCATATTTAATCTATTTATTCTATTTATTCTATTTATTCTATTTATTCTATTTATTCTATTTATTCTATTTATTCTATTTATTCTATTTATTCTATTTATTCTATTTATTCTATTTATTCTATTTATTCTATTTATTCTATTTATTCTATTTATTCTATTTATTCTATTTATTCTATTTATTCTATTTATTCTATTTATTCTATTTATTCTATTTATTCTATTTATTCTATTTATTCTATTTATTCTATTTATTCTATTTATTCTATTTATTCTATTTATTCTATTTATTCTATTTATTCTATTTATTCTATTTATTCTATTTATTCTATTTATTCTATTTATTCTATTTATTCTATTTATTCTATTTATTCTATTTATTCTATTTATTCTATTTATTCTATTTATTCTATTTATTCTATTTATTCTATTTATTCTATTTATTCTATTTATTCTATTTATTCTATTTATTCTATTTATTCTATTTATTCTATTTATTCTATTTATTCTATTTATTCTATTTATTCTATTCTATTTATTCTAGTGCTGGTATTTGAAAGGGGAGAATCGTCACGATAAGGACTTGCAAGTTCCTGTTGCCACTCTCATCAAAGGCGGGATAATGCTGTGGGGCGCTATCACCGCGACCGGACCTGTAGCGTTAATCAGGGTAGATGGTCGGATTAATTCTGACGTATATGAGGATACGTTGTTTGAGCGCCTGCCGCGTTTCTTGGATAAGCATGGACGGGATCTGACATTTCAGCAAGACAAATGTCCAATCCACACTTCCAGAAAGATGGGGCAATTCTTTTGGCGGGAAGGAATAGAAGTAAGTCTCGCATACCAAACTTCATATCGTTTACTTATCAAATTTTGAACGTACTTTCGAATATATATGTCTGCAGTCTGTCTATCTTGGGTTTTGACATGGCCTTCACGATTTCCGGATCTTAATGTCATCGAAAATGTCTGGGGAAAAATGAATATGTATATTTGTGACCGAAGACCGAAAAATTTGGTGGAGCTGGACACTCTTATCCAAGAAGCGTGGAAAGCGATCTTGACTCACGAGTACTGCAGCAACGTGGTGAATTCGATGTTTGATAGAATGACTGATTGTATTAATAATTCCGGTGCTCGCATTCCTTACTAACCTCATGATTTCAGTTTTACAGGTCGACTTTCTTGTTTTACCTCATATAGTTTCGTGTTTTATGTTTGTGACGTTCTGGTTTTATGATAAAATTTCATCAACTGAATGTTATCTATTGGTCCATAGTACTTTGATGTACGCCCATAACTGCCGCCCCCTTTTAGAGTAGCTTATTTGCCTACACTGTATCTCGGCTGTTGTTGACCCTAAATCTGGTACACGTACGACGAGAAATCATAAGCCAGGCGGGAAAGACGGCGGAATTAAAATTTACACGTAGAAAAGTGTCGAAACGTGTATTAGTGTGAGTCAGTCGCGTGCATACGTTCTCCCGTTTCGTCTCAGCGAGAAGACCTGGTTCATAATTTTTACTGGCCCGTAATATCTCGTCGTGCTTGTATTGAACGTCGTATGGTTCTCGGCTGAAACAACCACTGAAGTTGTAGTTGTTACATCCTGAACTACGACTTGGAACTCCAGTGTTCCAGTCATATAGGAGTACTGGAAAACGCAACTTTGATATTTTTTGCACAAATCATTCGAGCTTTTACGGTTCAGCAGATATACATTTCCACAACAATTTTCGCATGACTCAGTATTCTTTCCGGAAGGCTTATACAGCAGCAAAGCTGATTGTCGAGACTGAGAATTCCATCGCTTGTTGCAAGATCCCAGTCATGTCAAGCTGTGCATATGGATCGTTTCTGGGTGACATGGTCTGCTCATGGCTGGCCCACCAAAACCCGCAGGGGT
Source organism: Ramazzottius varieornatus (assembly GCA_001949185.1). Classification (NCBI taxonomy): domain Eukaryota; kingdom Metazoa; phylum Tardigrada; class Eutardigrada; order Parachela; family Ramazzottiidae; genus Ramazzottius; species Ramazzottius varieornatus. The sequence goes on from BDGG01000007.1 coordinate 375,068, forward strand.
TTTCCAAATGTGACAAAATCAACAAAGTTTCTAGCTGGAAACTGCTCGTTACCCATGAAAAACTGGCACATATAGTAACTTTATACCCCGATTCCAACGGGTATTCACCCGATTCAGCCTGAACCGAACGTCACGTGGAAACATTAAGAAATCCACTCCAGACGAAAACCTGTGTCTCACAAAATCTCCCGATTTCGTGAGACAGCCTCCCAGATCCAGCATTACCGATACACCACGTCTTACGGTATACTTCACCTTCACCTATATTTACTTCACCTGTATCTGAACAATGTTGTTTGCCAAATTTGACTCGGCGGTTCCACGGCACGCAGCTGGCGAAGCCGGAGTACGATGCGGCAGTGTAAACAGGGGTGCAGCTCCGTGCGGTAAAAAATGCAGCACATACTTTCGAAACTGGAACTAGCGATTCCAGAGCACGGAGGCGGTAATGCCGCCAGACTGCGGTGCGGGACGGGGTACAGGGGGGCAGTCCCTCGTGGTAGCAAAAACAGCACATGTTTTAATGTCTGAAAGCGCTGGAAAAAATTTCTCTCTCTCAACTTCACACGCAAGACCACATTTGCTTCAGGGTCCTCCAGCACGGCTCGGGTTGAACATAGGTTACTCGAATTTGCTGCTGTAATTATTACGTTCACCGCATCGAGCGATACAATGACAGGTACAATGTACAGTATTTCTGAGTGCTAAACTGTGTCAAGAATTGCGAGAAAGTGACAGGAGGGAGTTCGATTATGCTAAGAGGACTAATGTCAAGAACAACAAGAAACCAGGCAAAAAATTTTTTCTGGCACCGGATAGTGATAGGGTGGGGTTATTATGGTCGAAACCCACTTTGGTTATTATCACCCACCAAAATTACTTTCTATACAAGGTTACCACGCACCCAGAAAAGTCACTGCTAGCCAGTTTTTACTTTAGGGTAGAGAGCTGCTATCTCTTTGTTCCTCGTAGACCTGGAATGAGAGGCGCCGAAAAGATGGCCGACGATTTGCGGGTCTATCTGCTTAGATGCGTCGTACAAATAGAGAGGGTCCTTAATCCGGTCCGCTAAGGTCCAGCGGTCCCCCCTCAATTATCCTCGCTTCATCTTTCTCGCAGTACTGCGCAACTCACTCACCCTTTCTGGATTGATTTCTGCGAGGGTGATGAATGAGATCTTCACAGCTCAGAGTGAAACAGCCCGTGGTAGTTTTACTGCGGACCAAGCCGCATCGATGGACGGGACTCGATCCACCCCATCCCACGCATCAGGTTGACTACGGCTGGAGTGAGCCGAATAACCTTCAGATCCACCGACAAGTCGCGTTCTTCCGGGGCAACTTGTTCTGGAAAACTGGGTGGCAATAACGTAATTAGCTTTAAGTAATAATGTTCATTAATTCTAGATTTCAGTTGGTGACAATAACTAAAGTGGGTTTGGGTAATTAATTTTGGTGGGTGACAATAACGTTAGTGGGTTTTACTGGCTGACAACAGCCATTTTCATAGTAATACGCTACGCTCATGCAGCCTTGCCGCTGGAAATCTCGATTTGGATGACAAGGAAAGGCCAGTTTTGAGCCTAACATCGCGGATCGAACTGTGTGTCAACCGCGTACGTACAGTGCACTCGTAGAACTCGCAAAGTGATTAGGCAGATCAATTTACCACCACAGGATGAGATTCCGACTGTAGCAAAAACGAGCTGCAGCGTCACTTATAAGCGCAGTACTCCAGTTTAGAACACAACCGTTCCCGTAAGATCCCTGATCCTCACTGCGCTTAAAACCCCAAGCATCCGACTCCACACCCTGAAGTGCAGCTGGAGCGGCTGGCAATTTCTGCATTCCATGTTGCAAATAAAAATCGGTCATTCTTCAATTTCGACGTTCCAAAAGGTTCGTTGATGCTGGGGGTGAATAGCTGTCTTTGCGTAGTCATTTGTGGCTGTAGTCTTCGCGTGCGAAGTAGCATACTTCACTTCCACGAACTTGTACAGGACATTCAGTACTACGGTTAGCTGTATTTTCTGAACAGCATGTTTACTGCACAAACAGCTGTCTTGAAGGCGACGGGCTATCTTCCATTGTATCATCAGCACGACTACCGCGACAAGTCTGCAGGATGGACTGCGGTTACCGCAGGGACGAGCGTTCTTCAGTGGGCTATCTCCGGTTTAGCAGCGTTGTTATTTATCAGTCAAATCCTGCATTTCTGCCTGCTGATAGAAACGGTGGTACTTTTTCTCCCTACAGGCGGCGGCAATCCAATCATGTGGCTTCTTGAGATGGCTCCATCCGTTGTTACCATGTTTCGTTCGATTTCTGTTCAGGTGCTGTTCCGCATCAATCGTAGCTCATGGCTAGAACTTGGCAGATCCATGCAAGAGCGTAAGACGGTATCGGCGCCGAAGAAATGGCATAAGACTTCTAACGCGTCATCTTGGTTGTTGATGATTCTGACCCTGGTACTAAGCCTCGCATGGTACTCGATTGAGACAGTCATCGATCTTGTACGTTGGCGTTTCAACCTCAATTACGACCTAGATCTCCAGTTTCCCAGCCACATTCCATATTGGAAAATGCAGCTCTGGTACTTTTTTGCCCAGACTATTCCCTTCTTTACAGCTCAGCAAATTTATATGTCTGCGATAATTTGTGCAAAAGCTCTCTCCAGAAATCTTGGAGAACTGAATGCGGAAATTGAGGGTTCTATTGTGCTCGTTCGAGATGCCAATCAAGCCGAACTGTTGGACGTTCTGGGTGACAGGGTCTGTTCATGGCAGGCTGACCAACACCCGCAGGTGCTCGCCCAATGCAGGAAAATCAACAAAGTTTTCAGCTGGATACTCTTCGTTATTTACTGTGGGGACTTTATTACTTTGGCCGGTTGTTTGTCACGGGTCGCTAGCAACTACTCCAAACCTGAAGCTCTATTTGATTTACTGCGAGATTTGTCTGGCGTGCTGATCTTCAGCAGTTACGGGACTGTTTTTGGAATCCATTTTGTCCAAGTCTACGAACGAGTAAGAGACCGCAATATTCAAACTTGACCGTACTGTACGTTCTCACCGAAGTACTCCTTGACATTCAATGCTATGCTGAGTGTACGAGAACAAAAAGTGTAGAATCGAGGTATGGTCTTCGATCGTCCAAGGTTCAAGTTTTACGAACAGGCGTACATGTACGATGATAAACCAAGGTAGCCTTGATCCGAATGCCTGAGTTTTGGCCTGAACGAAGCATGAGGGAAAGATATAATGATCACATGACGTCGGTTACGTCTTATCCTTTTCTTATGCGCCAAACGGACCAAAAGTTTTGCGTCAAAAAACCGAAAAACGTTGAAAGTTACATGGTGAACCATACGAAAAAGAAAACGAAAGCGTCGCTCAGGGCTGTGCCAGAATGAGTCAAGGCCACGCACGTCTTTCGCCGCACGGCTTTCAATCTGACAGATTTTTACATACGGTCGTATTTTCACTCTAAACTGTTTTTTTCTGCCGTCGGTTTTCTGCCGCAAAACTTTCAGTGCGTTTGGCCCTTTACAGAGCACCGCGATACCATCGATGCTTTACCAACTCAGCTGTGCGATTAAGCAGCGATATCGGAATGTTTCCACAGACAAACAGGTAAGTTCTCTGATGACTGGTTTACCTTCCGTTACGTACGAATATTTGTCCGACCGTTTTAGGTGAAAGCGTTACAGCGAGAAGTCGACAACTTCTGCGAAAACACCAGAAACAACATTTGCGCGATTGATGGAGGGGGTCTCTTCCTCTACACCAGGAGACTGCTAATGGGAGTACGATTACAAACATACTACTT
>BDGG01000007.1:383400-453848 GCA_001949185.1 Ramazzottius varieornatus
GGTTACGATTAGCATTATGGCGCATTAGCCTTTGTTGCAGGCTGAACAACTGTATGACGAAGTGTCCCACTTCGCTGAGCGCGCCAGAGATCATATTTGTGCGATTAATGGTGGGGGACTGTTTACTTACACCAGAGCACTGCTGATGGGTGTAAGTTACGCGGCACCGGGCAGAAGTGTCCAGCGATCAAACGAAACATACTCTTATCCAAATCGGATGTGTTTTGCAGACGGTCACCCTAGCCGGATCCATGACGTTCCTAATTAAAGAGCTCGCGGGCAACGAGAAAACTGGTGGATCATCTGCGAACTGTACAGTGTGATCACCAACAAGATTTCGGTCCTTGACAGATTTAATGAAAAAAATTGCCCTATTTTTGTTCGGAGCGGTAGCTCTGAGTGCTCTGTCGCCCTAGAACGGACCTACGCTGGTCCAGCTTTGCCACATCTGTAACTGATACCATGAGTAATCGTACGGCCTAACACCTGGCGGACGCCACCGGCTCGTTGGATTGCAGTCTTAGGCTCGGAAGTATGACTTGCAACTTCTCTGGAGGAAAGTTTTCAAAACTTTTTCCTGACTTCAATATGTGAGGCCGTTCTGAGTGGACGTCTGAAGTAGTTTAGTCTGTTGCCGCGGTCGAGTACCGGGCGTTACTAGTCCATCTGAAGGACATAAACTCATTGAGTCTGCACTATATAAGCGCTGGATTGATAGTTAGTCTTGGGCGGTTTTACATCATGTAGTTCAGTCTAATGAAGAGCTTTCGGCAATATCACGTCTCGCCACCCGCAATCCTTACGGATACCTCTTGTAGGGGAAACTCTCCTCCAGTGTTGATTTCAGTCTTGGGCATAAATTCCGGCCGTTCGATCAATCAAGTACAACTGTCCCACTGAGACTGAATAGTGAAAACTAGCTTTTGTAACTCAGTTTTTATATCAGTTTTCTATATCAGTCTTTAGTTGACTTGCGTCGCTTGATTGATCGTTAACTACGTAAATTATGCCCAGACTGAAATCAACACTGTTCTCCTCAGTGTTTCAATTTTTTCTCTAAGCGGATGGTGGGTATGTCTCTTGAGCAAAGACACGAAAACTAATATACCACCGAAAATGCCCGAAATCGTAAGGATTTCTTCCAGACTGCTGAAGTTATACTGACCAGTGGTCATCGGCTGCGTTCTGGTGATAAGACTAAAGAAAAAAAGTTTGATGCGAACCGGGCAAAATGGGAATTGTAGGGAGCGAAAAATTGCCGTGTTGTACTCACAATGACCACGTTGGTAATCAGGGTGTTAAGTGTGGTGTGGTGTTTTTTGTTTTGGTGTTTCGCCACACCGAAACTACCTTTTCGGTCTTGGTTTCGGTTTCGGTGTGAAACTTACACCGCTTTTTTCAGTCTGGTGTTCTGCGCACACCGAGTGTGGTCTTCTTTTCGGTGTGGTGGTAAAACCACACTATGGCCAGGTCTACTCACCTTCGCTATTCAAAGTACGACCACAGACCCCCACAATGACGTCAGCTCGGTGGTTGATGGACTCGCCGTTGACCGCAGAAAGAGCTTTAGCTTTGAGCAGACATTTTTCGGAGGAGCTGTTGTCACGAAATCCGTAAGCTATGCCGACGAGGATGCCCGCTGCTTCCGCGGAGGCCTTCATGTGTTCCGGGGACTGATGTCCGTGGCGGTACTTGGCTGTCAAGGCGAGAACGACACTGTTCCGTCCATCAGCCTTAAGCACCACCTTGAACTACTCTGAAACACGTAGTACAGGCCATAAGTGACAGAATTATTTGATCGGTGGTATCAATAAGTAAGGCATGAGTACATAAGTGGCAAATTGCTCAGCCGATCAGCTGTTTTGACCCGTTGGAACTAGATGGTGTGCCATCACGCAACGGCAACAAGTTATGGTTCGCCGCTCTGTACCAGAAGGTCAAAACAGCTGATCCGCTGAGCAGTTTGTGATCAATCAAAATACTCAATCAAAGAGCTTCATGTCACTGCAGCCCATTCGACGCGTTACTTCCGGATCCCGCAGCATCTTCCAGGATTTTTTTGCGTCTTGGGTTTGTAGCTTAAACTGTGCGCCAGGCTCTCTTCTGTCTTTCTGTGAGGGCCGTTCGACAATCAGGATTTAACGGTTGGCGTACTCCCCTTGTCAGTCATTAAATTTTGCAAGAGTTTTTCACGCAAGCTCCTTCTGATAAGAGTACACGCGCCTGGCCTAATCATTGGCATGTACAAAATCATTGGCAGCCGTCCGAAAGCGGCAGTGGCCAGCTAAAACTAAGGTTGTGCTTTCGACCGGCTGCCAACGATTTTGTCCATGCCAGTGACTAGGTGGCCACGTATACAGTAGTTGCTGCGCTACGGATATCGTCATTTAAGACCTCGGGCACGACGCGGTTTCGTGCTTTCAGAATACGAGCTGGGCAACTCACTTTCGTCCCCATTGGTTGAATTTGGCAATACGATGTGCAGTGCACCACCCACCAGCTTGAGATGGTCAACGTTTATAGTTTCTTGTTGACCAACGGGCAGATATTTTCTCAAATTTAAAACTCGAGCAAGATACAAAAATTATTGAACTAGAGCTACAATTTTTTGCGAGACTTTGAGACAACCGAGAGCCTCGCTGAAAGACACTTGCTGGCTACGATGAAATTTCCTCGAAAACGAGAAATTCCAGGCAGATTAGCATAGTCACTATCCAGTGGCCGTTAGTTACAGTTTCAATAGAAGGTGATGCTTCAGGCAAACATAAAAACGGGTAGCAAAAGCTAAGCTGCACTCTCGCCACGTAGAAATTAGTCTACTGCAGGAGAGTGAGTTTCCTGCCCCGTGCTCAAGGTGTTAATCACTGCTTCCACGTCAGGAGCGATGTTCTGGTTGTGCGTGAAAATAAATCCGATGAAATCATCTTATCAACCACAGCCCACGCGTACCCGGAAGGTGTATGCTTGATTTTCAAACCTGGCAGATCCGTCACCATCAGGTGCAAGTGGGTTATTCGATAACTCAACCGATGCAGCCCCTGCTTTGCTCTACAGTCACGGTCATGGGTCAGGGTCAGTCTGTCAGGTGACGGGAGGTATGAAGTCAAAAACGTAAGGCTATGGAGTGAGGCTTACCCATGACAGTGACTGTGTCTAATTTCTTGTATTGAAACGACCGTCATCACGTTGCGTTTTTCTGCCGGAGCACCGAGATTCGGTTTCTCTTACGAGGAAACTAACTGTTTGAACACTACTCCATGGTCTAGGTCAAGAACATCTGCGGAAACAAAAACATTACAAATTTGCCCCACAGCATGAGGTTCCGATTTTATGAGCGCTTTATCTGCTACGTGTATGCACGAAAAGAGATGAGAAAATAGTGAAATCGCGATACTTGCTTTCAAGGAGCGGCAGCAGTAACAGGATCGGGAAAGAACCAGCCACGCTGTTGTGTCGCTGTCACGCACTGTCTAAGGATGCTCGCATTTCCTATGAGAAGAAAGCTAGCTTGAACTACTGTGAAGGCAGGAACCGATCCCTGTTGCAGTCAGAAGTTTGTCTCACCACTGACCACGGGAGGAAATTCTTTCTTCTGGCGACACAGTCAGAGGGCGGTGTTCGTAGTCTTGCCGGAAGTTGTTCCGATCTGCCTGCTCGGCAGGAGTTGCGCCTCGTTAATTACCGGTGAGTGTTTCTCCAACCACGAAACTTTCCTAACGGAAAGCCCATCACCGAGCAAAACGAAAAGTACAATGCAAGAGCCTTTCTCTTCATGAGCTGGTTTTACTGGACAGTATTTCCCGGTACCTGCGCCGATCCATAATGCCAGACTCACGTCGGTGAACCTGTGAAAGAACTGGCATAATCATAATCCGGTAACAAGCGTACAGTCACTGTCACGGGCCATCGGCTCCCCATTCTTTTCCCTCGTAATTTCATATCTTCTGAACCCGTCGTCCGATTCTAAAACTTTAACCACTGTGATTTAGGAAGTGTCTTCTAAATGACAGTGTTTAAATTTTTAGAATCGGAAGACGGGTTCAGAAGAAATGAAATTACGAGCGAAGACCATGAGGCGCCGATAACCCGTGACAGTGACTGTATCTCAGTACAAGGTCATAAGTTCATGTACAGTACAGGATTTGCATGGCATATGGCATTTTTGCCCGTGGTCTCTCTGCCAATTTATCGATGCATTTTGACTCAGTCGCTGGCTCACGGGCAGGGAAGCACTTTCTTCATTGTACTTTCAGGCTGGATACGGAACGGTCCGTCTACATGGTCAGGTAGTGGTCACGCACTGCGTAGAAATGTTGCGCTCTAACAGAAAAAGCTGAGGCCTCGACGTAACCGAGAACGTTTCCCCGTTATACATGGAGCCAGTCACATTGCCGATCATGAGACAAACCGTTTTTGTCAGCACTGGAGTCCAAGGTCGGACTTTGTGCTCAGGTTGCGTCAAAAAGCATCTCTAATGTACCCATTTCGTAACTTTAGGTACTTACGGCATTTCTTCACCAAGACTTTTCGATCTGACATTCTGTTGAGGTTCCGAAAGCATGTCAGGGAACAAGCAAAAAAATATCGAGTGGCCTTTTAGCGGCTAGGGTTCTGCGTGCCTCCACTTCCGCTGGTTCCCAGCTAGCGGAAGTGAAGGCACCCACTTCAAGATTGGCAGTGTTGTTTTGAGATCCGCTAAAGCCACACAGTACAGTGCAAGGCCATAAGTTCGTCTGCTCGATTTTTAAGACCGTTCTTTATGCTCGAAAAGGCACATCAGCGGTATCTGCTGAACGGGATGAGCAATCTGTGCATCTTTACATCCCAGTCACTTCTGGTGTACATTCAATTTCGATAAATTCTTGAATACGGCAACTTTATTATTGTTCAGTGTAAGGTCCGCCTCCCCTTTCCTGCCTCACCAGGCCGATTTACAGTATAAGTCCCAGTATGTCGTCCAAACATGTTTCTTGGACCATAAACGGGACAAATTCGACGAACACAACAGACACGGCTCCTGATGCAGGGTGGAATCCCCTCAATACTTTCGGACTCTTCGGCGTCGTAGCAGGTATCATTTGCAACGTCAGTGTTTTGGCCATCTTTCTTTCTCGAAGAAGTCTGCGGAACTCCTTCGGAGTTTATGTGGTGAATCTACTGATCAACGAAACCATTCTGGCTCTGGTCTACAGTCCCCTCACGATGCCGGACGCTTATTACCATGTTTGGGTCCTCGGCTACGATGTATGCATGTTCGTCAACTTCGTCGGTTACACCTACGAGACCTTGATTATTTGGGCGCACTTCCTCATCGCCGTGAACCGTATCTGGGCATTGTCGTTTCCTTTCTCCTACCGCACTGATCATTCCACGAAAGTCGCTGTTCTGCTCTGTGGCTCTCTGTGGCTCGCCATGAACGTGGTTTACATTCCAGTGACTCTCCTCACCGCCAGTCTTAATCCAGGATCGTTCCCCAACACCTGGTCGTGTGATATAGACACGACCGGCATCTTGTTCGTTTTCACAGAAATAGGCCTGTTCGTCACTCCAATGGTGTTGGTCATCGTGTCGTATCCGTACGTCTGCTACAAGTCCTTCTTCAGCAAGCGCAAGCAACGGATATTCCCGCAATCACTTGCAGTCGCAAGTTATGCCCATGGCCAGCAGGACTTTCAGCCGTCTCGAATTTCCGGTGGGACGGTCGCAACGATCACCAACCCTGGGGCTGGAGCGAAGAAAGTCAAGCGACATCGGATTTGTGGAAGAGAGCTGAACGGTAGTCTGACTGGCTTTGTGACTTTAACCTTGATGACGTTGAGCGTCGCCATCTGCCTCTTACCCAAGGAGGCATTCTTCACGTACCTGATCTGGGCTGAGAGCGAGCCGCCGGGTGTCCTGGACGTTGCTGACATACTGCAGCGACTCACGACCCTCTTTGATCCAATCCTAATCGTGTTGGCCAACACAGAAATACGAAAAATGCTGTACAGACAATGTCGACGCACCCTACAGTAGGCTTCGGAGTAGTCCTTCGATTCCAAGCATATGCCTACTATCCAGAATCAAACAGCAGCAATGTATCGTACTCAAAGCTTCACGCTCGACCTCCATTCGCCGCTGATCCCGTGACGATTCAAGTCATAGCCAAGTGGTAGAGTCCCTCCGTCAGCGGCGTATCGAAGTGCAGACTACTTGTACTGTATGAGCATTCGTCTGACCCAATTCTGGGCATGGACAAAATTGTGGGTAGCACAAATTGGCGCTAATGGAACGCAAAGAATGTCATACCGGAACAGAAACTAGCCATGTAACGTCAGCAATTGAAAATCTCGCGATGAGCTTTCTATTGTGTGCTGTCGTTCCAGGTTCTGTAATCTGTACTCCTTCATGAATTGTTTTTCCAATCTCGACAAACTTTACCTTACAAACTGTCGGAAGATTTCAAGCGCAAGAAGCGCCGAAAGTACATCGAAGAAAGTCTGAGATATGCTCCCAAGAAAAAAAACTTGGATTCGGAGTACGCCGCACTAGAGCATCCTGGGTATTATCAGGTGCGGAAGTATGACTTGTCCCCTTGGCCTCTGCCGATCGCATTGCTGGGTGAGAGAGATCTATAACGGTCAGGCGTGTGAGGTGGCCATCAAATGTAATCACGGTTCTGTTTCAGTGCCGCTCATGGTTCGAACTTTTCTGTTATGGTTTGCACTTAGAAATCTTCTATAGAGTGCAGGTGTTGTCACCGATAGCAATGCGGACTGCTATCGGCTCGTTCTTGTTTGCAATCCGGAGAGAGAAAAATGACAAAGTTGTGCGTTATTTTCGAGGTGCGCGAAGTAAGTGGGGTGCCAATTTCTCTTGTTGTTTTGCCCTCCTCGTCTTATTTAAATTTGATATGAGACTTTAGGGAGGCAGACCTAAGTCTTGTAAGAATTGCACTGTAGTTTGGGAAGGATCGGGTGTGACATGATCGGTCAACACATTGTCGTCCACTTTCGACTTGGGTCTTCCGTAACGGTAACTTTTCAATGAAAAATCCCCAGGACGAAACCGATCAACCCTATCCCCTATGGTAAAAATGTTAGGTATTTCATCATCAGACACGGATCTGATTTGTCGGCGGTGCGAGATGCGTTCGGTTCTCGATAAAATTCAAGGACCAAAATCCCCGAAATTCCACTTGTGTATGACTCCGTCGAAACAATTCCTGGCGTACGCCAGAGCTGAGAAACCTGAATCAATGGAGTGTCAAACAAGGGAAGGTAGTTGGTAGACTGACCGGAGAAAATGTTTAGAACGAAAGGACGAAGGGGTAAGGTTGTGCATTCCATGCCCTACCCTCTTGGAATGAAAATAAGAAAGAAATTCCTGATATTCCTGTTCTCCTATCTTTCTTTTCCAAAATTCTGCGGTGGAAACTTGGAATTCCAAAACACTGTGGAAACGTATGTTGTTGTGGGGTATATCGATCAAGTTGTGCACTTTCTACGCGAATAATGCTTGTACCATGCGGACGAATGCCTTTTCGGTCCAAAGTATTCCTGCTAACCGTCAGATATCACAACCACGTCGAAAAAGCTGCCCGTGCATCCTATGAAACCCACCATTATCATGGATTCGATAGACCTTCGATTAAGTGATCCGTTAATTTATCTGCAAAATCTGAAAAGCAGCCTCATGGAATTCCTACTAGTTTTCCAGATTTCGCCTGTTTTCCAAAATAAGAATTCCACCGTTCCAAACCCTCACTTCTTGGAACGGAGAGGAATTCCTGGAAAGGAACGAAATGTGGAAAGCAATGGAACTTGGAATACACAACCTTATGAAGGGGAGCAGAAGTCAAGATGTTCCAAAGGAGACAAGTCATACTTCTGTACCTGATAGTAGCAATATGTACGATGAGTCTACTAAATTGCCCATGTATGCGCATCACATGTGCATTTCGACTTGGCCAATCAATAAATCAAAAGCGCATTTGGTTGCTTGATTGATGAACTCAGCGTTGAGTTCTCTCTTTGTTTGATTGCTTGGTTTTTCTGATTGTTTCGGGGGATTTTTGTTCGGTTGATATTCTGATGAACATTCGTTGGTTTTGATGATCCGGTCCACCCGGACTAGTGATCGAATGGATCCGCATTGATGATCCGGTCCAACCGGACCGATCATTGGGAATGCCGACTCGGTTCGGTCTTCCCTTAAGTCTTGTTCAGAAGTCCAGCCCGGACCTACTGGACAGCTCGATTGAATGAAAGATCGGACCAAATCGCCAGCAGATTGACAGGCTGGATGGAGGTGAAGGTCCGACTGAGATGGGGGTCCGACTTGACAGTCGGACAGTCAGCCGCGTCATGTCAAAAACACTTCTTGAAGTGTCATATAATTAGTCTTGCGGCTGTTCAGTCTTCCTTGTTAGTCCTGACTTCCGGCCACCTTCCTCAGAACCACAACCTTCTCCGCTGCCTTCTCCCGATCCCTTCTCGTTCGTCTGGATACATTATGATGTCAGCACCTCGCCTGAAAACAAACGCATTTAACTGTGAAAGAATTCAGTTTTCAAATCCGCTGCAGTACGGGCCGTCAGCTCTTCTCGTAAATATCGAGATTCTGTTTTCGGCGCAGATCTCTCCAGCTGGAGAAGACTTGTGGTTGTTTTTCGTTCAGAAATCTGAAGTGGTTGACTGAAACGGCTATATCCGTTTTCTTCTTCCAGTTTTGATCAGGTAAAAGAGATAGGCTAATTTTCGGAAATTCAAAGAAAAACAAAATCTCGAACACCTCCTTCGCCGAAATTCGACCAGGACATCTTGCTAGGTGCCCCTTTTTGACTTTTTGCACCCGGCTGAAAGGTCGAAAATTTATCAGAGCTGTCCTTACCTTCAAGCGCAACCTACAGTATCCCAGAAACGTGGATGCCGCGAAAAACAGAAGCAGTTTCAGGCACAGTAAAATCCGCATTTCTGTCAGTCGATCGACTGTTCCCAATTGCTCCTTCCAAGCCTCACAATATTTGTAAGATAACAGGGATGAACGAGAGCTGGAATCAAGATCAGGATGATCGAGGAAAGGTGGAGGAAGGCGATCGATTGCTAGAACTAACGGGAGCAGTCAACAGCGACGAAATTTTATCGTCTGAAAATTCAGTCCGAAATTTCGCGCATGTGTCAGTCACCTGCGTGATCGAGCGCACAGCATGCGCTCGATCACGTAAGGACCGGTTGAGAAAATTGTACGCTAAGTACCTGTCCGGCGCTTTGGCGATGTCAACTGCGCCTTGGCGATGTCAATCAAGAGCTTAATCATGTGTTTTGCTCACCAGCAAGACGATGTTTAGCAGCACATCAGCAAGTACTCGTTTTCTTTTGAGCAGTTCGCGCATTGGCGGATGGATAGGGTTGTTAACGGATGGTTAAATGGGTAAACGGATGGATGAGCGGATGGATGGAACCGTCAACCGGATTGTTGCTGGATGGATGGATGGACCACCGGATGAACTCATTTCCAACAAGATAGCGTATTGAATTAATTAAATGAGTCGGAATGGAAATTATTGTCACAAGGGGGCTTAGAGTGGGCGTTTTGAGATGGCGGCCACAGCAACCTGTCTGTATTCGGTCGGATCTCGGGTTTTCGAGCGGAACAACGTGTTTGGATTGCTCCCAGCTTTGATCGATTTTCAATTCGTGAACTGGTTTAAGTCCCTGTCCAAGCCATGGTTTTATTCGTATGGAAAGTTGGATGGATGGAAGGGATTAATATCCGGTTGGGCGATGGATGGATGGGATTTTTATCCGGTTGGGCGATGGATGGATGGGATTTTTATCCGGTTGGGCGATGGATGGATGGGATTTTTATCCGGTTGGGCGATGGATGGATGGGGAGCTCATCCAATCCGATTTCTATCCGGATCAATCCGGATCCATCCGTGGTCGGATTGGATTTTAACAACGCTACGGACGGATGACAGTTCGGAAAGCTTAATTTCGCTAATTTCCCCAGTAACTCCTTTCCAGTTCAAAGAGTTAAGTCTAGACGTAAATTTAGCGTCAGAGTTAGGTTTCCCCGCAGAGTAGCCGATCACGGGAGGATATTGAGATCAAATCTGAAATTAACAACGATCAATAAAATCTGCGTAAAACGCTCTGTTGTCCGCGTTGACCAGTTCTGTTTCAGCTGTAAGCGATTACAGCTGGTGAAGCCCCTTTTTCGGAAATCACTTCCCCATAATTTTTTTCATGTCCAAAATAAGGCCGCCCTCGTGTACAGTGTTTTGGGTCATCGGTTTCCTAACTTTAAAAGAAAACAACCGGCGAACGAGCTTTGCCTGCCTACTTCGCCCGACATCCGTGAATGTTTCTGTGCGTTGTGATGCTGTATAGTTATGACGCAACGAGGTGTTCAAACAACGTATCCATAAAGCGATAACTCCGATATCTAATCCTTTGCCAAACAATTATCTCGCATGTGGAGCTCGTCATTGCAATCTTGCGAATGAATAAGTTCGAGTTTGTGATTGACACGTTGTACCACGCAATTGTGGATCCGCGATCTGCTGAATTCCGAATTTGAACTTCATGGCGCATGTTCAGCGTAAGTTGCATCAAACGAAACCTGTGGATGTTAGACATTGGATGTACCGTCGTTTCCAGTTCACCGGTTTCCAGCTTGTACGATGCGAGAGTGCTTCGTTATGGCGGACAGATGCAGGATTCGTACCTGACAGGCAATTCGAACTAGGTAATACTCTGAGATGTTGATCTCAGACGGACACATTTCCAGATCTATTCTGGCACTACCGTAAAGCTTTTCCGTCATGTCCCCTTCCTACCCCGGAAGACGTCGGAATCCGGCCATGTTCGTACGAGGCTTTTTTATCATCATGGCGATCGTTACAGTGCTACTGTCGATGCTCAGACACGAAATCTTCAGTTCCTCGGAAAGTGCGGCAGAGTGGTACGCAAACTTACGGTCCAGAGACTTCAAGACTCGCCCCTCGAAGACAGGAAAATAGTAATTCCGCTCCGTTCCGGCTGGGCCCGATTTGGAACGGTGGAATTCCGAATCGGAATATAAGCCTCAGACCAGACTTCTGCCTGTCGAAATTCGGTTCTCTGCAGTGGAATTTCTACTTCGTGCGAAATTTGGTGTGGTGACACCCAGTGCAGCGGCGGTCATACAAAACAAAACTGGCGGGAAATACAGATAGTGCTCAGATGTGCGACTTGTGGATGACGTAATTTTCAAGTACAGGATGAAGTCAGATGACGCAACATACTAAAAGTTCCAGTTTGAATTTCGGCCTTTATTTGAGAGTAGAGTCTGGAAAACGTTTCAACAGGAGTTGATTGTCAATCAACCCAAGTGACGTTTTCGCAGGCCGCAGGAGTCGAAGTTTGACTAACTTTAGGGAGCATGAGCGAGTCAAAGCAGGATTTGAATTTATGCAACATGTGTGCGAGCCACGTGGTCATCGTGAAAATCACCGCAATGACACGTGGGACTCATCGAGTCGTACGAGCTGCGTAGCTCTTGCACAGTAGCCACTTGCACTTGTACGATATTCGTACGGTACAGAAAAAACAAGCCCACGCGTTTTACAAATTTTACCGCTGTAAAAACTTTGCGGTAGGCATTTTCCATTCTGAGCACTCCACTTTGAGATCTACCTTATCGCCAGTTTTGGCATACTCGCTGTCTCTCTCGGCAAATATATTGCATTGGCCGCGACCGACTGGTTAGGGAACGGTCAGGACGATCAGACTCCGATCATCGTTTTGATGCTTTTTCCTGACAGGTATGTCTCTTAGCATACTATAAACAGCAGGAAGGAATTCTATGAGCCTCTTCCTCGAGCTGGAGAAAATCCTGAAAGTGCGGAGCCGTTGTCCACCCCGTATGGCAGCAGTAAGTTCCCGGGTGCCTACTGTCCTCGTATCGCGAGCAGTATTGAGTCACCGGCAACAAAAACGAAGTAGATGACTAGATGTGCTCCTGAACACTTCTATGCTTGCCTCGATCCGACCGGGTCGATCGACCCGGGGTCGAATGGGTTACGAACGTTTTCATTTGTATCATCGACCCATTCGACCCGCTAACATCGACCCCGGGTTAACGGGTCGACCCAAACATAGTGTAACAGGGTTTTTGAATGTACGAGTATTTATTTTGAACATTGATGATTCGAATGATCAGCGGTCAGCGGTCAGCGGTGAGCTCGTAAAACATCTTTTTTCGTGGCCAAAAAGACCGAATACCATGGATCCGAAGGAACATTTAGGAGCACGTAAGTAGGTTCTGCGGTTAAGTCAAAATTACCGAGTCCGCTTCCACAGTACATGACGCCTTTAGCTTTGTGGTGGGTACCGGAAGTCGGCCTATTAGTCACGATTTATCGCTGCGCTCTCCCGTTTTGCTTCGGTCATGCTGCTCGACAGTTCCTTGTCCATTATTGGTTGACGGGCTACAGCTCGTAGTTCAGCAACTCAAGGCTTCTCTGGTGGTGGTCAGTCCATTATACTACTTCGTAACCGCCTAGAACCTACGGAGCTACCCGATGTTCTGAAACACTTTCTGAGATTCGTCGTTGTTGTCTGATCCATCCTGAGATCCACTTGTTAGCTCGCTTTTGAGTTCTCGGCGAAGGTTGACCCTGTTTTCGGCAGCTGTGTTGCAAACTGACAAAAGCATTTCAGAATGGCTCAGACAACATCGGCGAATCTCATCGGAAAAAGTTTCAGAATGTCGGGTACAAAATTTCGGGTAACTTCAGATGATTATGGGCAAACTTCGGTTGATCTCGGATAATTCGTTTAATTTAGGGTGAACTTCGGGCAACTATGATAAAAATTGCCCAATGTCCGAAATTAACTTAACTTTATCATTTTCAAAAACCAGCAAACAAGAGGTGAACCTGTCCCAGTTAGTCCGACAGTGGTATCAACCATGGGGCATCCGTGCACAGCAGGATAGTCCGGACGCCTTCCGACGCGATCTCGTCCATAACGACGAGGTTCGTCGTACTCATCCCGTTCGCTTCGATCCCTGTGGGACGACGCAGATGCTTCATCCAATATGGCGAGGACCGCAATCGCGGAAAAGATGGACTTCATTCTACTGGCTGGCGAGAAATTGGTGCGGTACGTGGGGAGCCCCGAACAAAATTCAGAACTGCTCGCAAATTTTGCCTACCCGAAACATTGCCTTTACTTATACTGTAATTGGAGCAGTAGAATGTGGTCGTTCGCGAGGAAGAGAACGATCAAAAGATCCTTATTCCCCAAGCATTACTGCACACAACAAACGTGTGTCGACTGTCAACCACACTCTGCATATTCTACGAAACGCTGCAAGATCCCTAAAGTCAACTTACATCATCTATCCTCACGAAAAGCAGCTGGTTTTTTTTTTGGATCGCGCGTCCACCAACCTTCCAGACTTTCGTTGCGTTGCGTACTGTATATAACGATAAGTTATTCAGGACAGTTCAATTTCTCAAGTCGCAACCCCGTAAGTCTGACCTGCTGGAGTTGTGGCTTTAACGTCACGAAGCTCTTCCTCGCGAGCTCGCCGCTGGTCCGAACTCGACCTGGGAGGTAAAGACTCATGTTCGCACTGACGAGCGGTTACTCGGGTAATATCGTAATCTCCGTCACCCCCTCAGATTTCGCCCCACAATAGCTCATTCGACAGAACTCGACGAGCTGAATCGAATGGCCGTATCCGTTTTCGGGAAAATGGATTTTGGGAGGACCGCAGACACGAAGAAAAATGCCTGTGATTAGAGCTTAGGATGGGTCTGGGCACGAGCGAAGCGACTGCCCAGACGCGGCCATCCCCAACCCCCCTCCCTCACCTAGACGCTCGTACACCCTTCCCCACCCCCAATCCCCACACCCCACCATGACCACTTCGAGTTCGAGACGCTCGTACACCCTTCCCCCACCATCACCACTTCGGGAAGGGCCCACCGCTGCAACGGAAACGTGTCTTCCGGCAGAACTAATTTCTTTCCCCTGACTCCAAAATGCGTTCTACCGGAAAACGAATGCCGCTATTCGACTCAGCTAGTCGACATCTGTCGAATGTGCTATCAAGGGGTGAAATCTGAGGGGGTGACATAGATTACGATTGTACCGTTACTCGGACATTAAGCGGTTACTGACGAAAGCGACGAGGAAGAATCCATCTTGTTAACACTTGCTCAAAAGAAGATTGCTCTACTTTCTCTCAGCACGATCATTTAACTTAGCAGGAAAGAACTCGGCATTTTCACATTTCTTAGGATGAGAAAACAAACTCCAACTTGTCTTTGGACGCACTGTCGAATCAAAATCAAACAAAAGAGCCAAAACTACTTGCTTTCACAAAACTCTCTTTCTAGACGTTTCTTCCTCAATGCAGCTCACACCGTTGCCTCGTGGGGACTTCACATCGTACTGCTGCGCCTGATCACCCGCAGCCACCACACTGCCCAACCGTGACCGCCCGCTCTTGGAAGGAACCATGTCGGTCAGAAGGACGTCTGACGTACCCTGACCAGTCTCCAACGGCAGTGGATGCTGCTGGAAGTGTTCAATCATGGACTGGACACAGTCGAACCACATCGACTGGACATGGCACTGTCCATCTGCCTCCACTATGATCCTCACGTGCTAAAGAATATCGATGCCAAATCAGCAAGTTTCTTCCATCGCGACGTGAGAGGTCGGCAAACGAATCCCACAACATCGTTATTACGAGTGGCGCATGCGGTCACTTCTATTGGCAGGAACAGTGCGCCATTTGGACAAATCGACAAGACTCTTTTCCCAAGTGGCGCACATTTGCGATTTCAGTAGCTGGAAATGTGCGCCACTTAGGGGGAACGATATGGCACATTTCGTTTGCCAAATTGTCCACCTCTCATTTAGAGAATAAAAAATTCCTGGTTCTTACCTTTGGTTTGCCGTAGGCGTTGAAGGTGATAACGCATTCACCAGGTCGCGTTTCGCTAGCCCGGACCAGAAAGCACCCATGCCTCCGTTCAGGTGGAGTGGTGGGCGTACATGATGTCACTGCGGCCGACGCTTCCGTCCGCGTGATGTCGCTGTGGTAGCCGGGATAGGCAGCCAGCGAACTTGCCCGTTCTCTTCCTTCTGCAACCACAAACTCAAGTTGGACCTTCACGAACTTCTACACAGATTACAGAATGAAAGGGTTGTTTTACCTGAAGATGGTACGTCAACTTCCGTGTTGACTTGACCATCGACAAGACCGCGGAAACGCCCGGCTGGCGCGTCCGTCACGCTGTTCTTCCTGGACATGGTTTGACGAGCCCATAGTGGAATCTCACAGGCAGTGTTGTCGAGAAGAGGAACGGCTGGAGAGATGGGGTCTGTGAGCGATTGCTTGGCCGTCTTATATACGATCGATTGCGCCGACGAAGACGGAGGGAATGTCGACAGTCTCGGTCGCCTATTAGAAGAAACATCCACCGTAAAACACTATGCTTCTCGTGAACTTTCCACGAACGAGCCGTAGTGCTGAGAGCCATTCGGAATTTGCGATGGGAATTTACTACACATTTGTGGTGTTTTGCTTACAATTGTGGCTGTTGAGCTTCAGCCGGGATTCTGGCCATTTCCAGTCCGCTTCTCTGCATCTCAAAGACCCACGCTCGTTTCTCGGTGGCCGTTTCCATTCGGAAGAAGTACCGTGTGCCATCTTTAAACTATACTCAAGAAAGAAAACAAAGCTCTTGGTCAGAAACGATAAACACTTGAGAAGAGAATGGTAATGAGGAACAAGTAGACTGTTCAAATGACCCATCTTAAAGAAAAGTAAACCAACCACGTGACTTCACCCACCGTGCAGAGGTGGACATAGTCACGTGGCAGACAGACTGAAGAGAGACGACGCAAGCAACGGTGGTAAACGGTTTACAGACTGACCACCTGCGCACGCTTTGTTTCCGTAATCTTCCATCCACTTCACTTTCCAATGAAACGATAGCCCTTCTTCGCACAAGGATGATGGAAGAATAACATACCTGAACAACAAAGACGCAATCTGCTCGCTGGGCATCGCTGTCTAGGGCGTCTTTGGCTTCTTTAATTGCCGTACAAAAGAGACTCTTCTTGGCTTTGTTTGCCTACAAACACAAAAGATTAGTTTTCTGTGGGTAGCTTGGTACAAATCTTTTTCTTCCCATTTTCCCTTGTTTTACAAGTGTTTGTGCTGCCTTCACCTTGAGGTGGAACAAAGCCCATGAATGGAAGTTCACTCATGAAGATTCCATCGGACAGACTCATCAATCAACAATCAACAGGGAAACAAAGATCCAGTTGTAGTTGCACCCACTCAACAAAATAATGAAGCATCTGTTTCTGCTTTAAACAGCTTCTCCAGCCATCTTGACTTCCTGGTTTGAAAAATGATCTTCTCGGTATGGACTTCGGGTTTTTTCCAAATTACGACTTATGGATAGGTGTGATAAACTGGTTGCTTCCTGACAAAGCATTACGATGACTAAAGTGCGGGGTTTCAAAAGGAAAAATCGATCGTGATAAAGAAGATGACAGCTTGCTTCCGTTCTCTCCACCAATTTGTGATCGGGTGGTAAAGCAAACACGCAGCAAAGTGTGACTGTTTCGCTCTCAATGGTCGATTCATGGTCGCTAGTCACTGTTTACAACTTCACATCTTCCCTTCCCAGCAACGTTCAATCGCATGGAATAATATATCGACTTTTGATCGACAACAAGATCGTCAGCGATACGCGAGTATCGCTAATCATTCCCAGAATACCAGCCAATCAATACCACAAAATGTCAATCAACAAGTCAACCACGCTATCGAGGCCGTGCCAACGGTAGCCAGCACGGCCTTGACATGCGCAGTGACGTATTCCAACACAGCCGTGATCGTCTGACGCGCCAAATCTGTTAGGTAGGCGAAAATGATACCCTGGAGACCATACGGTGGACTCGTCGTTAGCCCCAGGTGACTGACTACCACCCTTCAGAGAAAACCTCGTGCTACTCCACTGGATTGTCATGGTGAGTCTGTGACAATGCCATGCCTGAGCGCTTCTACGTGAGGAACTCATCATGTTCTTCTCCAAGAAACTCGTTCTCGTTTGACGGAAACAAAAAGTCTTGTGATGAAACCATAAAGAAGGGAACACGAAGGAAGAGACACGAACGTGCGCGAAGCAAACAAACGCGCCTTGTTTCGAGATTAAAAGTCTGACGCCATTTTCCGCGTCGCGCCCAGTTTCGTATCGCGAAAAGCTCGTTATACTGTTTGCTCACTTCCTGTAAACATGTTCACAAATTTTATCAACAGGTTCGACCGAAATCAGCGTTCCACAAGGTTGGTAAGTTCACAAACACGTCACTTGGTGTTTTTCCATTCCGACAGTCAGTGCAAACACAACTGACGACTTTTTGCTGACTCAAACCTGACTTCTCGTTTCTTGTTTTGAAAAGTCGAGATTATTAATAACATTTTTCAAGTTCATGAATGTCAAATTAGCTTACCTTAGGCGGTGAGAAGATTTGCAGCAGGTATCCAGCTTGACTTCTGGCCAACACCAACCGACAGGCTTCCCACTTGGCTTCTCGACTTCTGCTCCTTCTTTCTTCGAGGCTCTCGTTCGCACCCACCACACAACCTGTACACAAGGCTTCCCTCACAACTTCCACCAATAGTTCCACCCTGGTTTGGCGAATCTCCCCAGCGACGGAGTTTCTTTTGGAGAAAACAGGTGTCTCCGGGGTGGAAGTACGGCTAGAGGAGTCCGCGGCACGGCTTGGCGGTACAACGAAGGGTCCAGTATCATTAAACGACTGCACACTCGCCGTTTCTACAACCAAAGTAAGTCGAAAAATTCGCCATAATGATCATGAGGCTCTTCTTACCTGATATAGTCGAAGGTTCGGTTTTGGTGCTACGATGGAAAGGATTCAGTCCACGGAAGGAAAGTCGACGACGGAAGAAGGACTTTGACTGGCAATTGGGCAGGATGTCCGACTGTCCAGTGAAGGAAACTACCGAAGAGCGTCTTGTAAATGTCGCTTCGTCTTCTGTAGAGCTGGATCGAGTCAAGTTGAGAAGGACTTCGGTAGGAGAAGCCCATTCAGAAGGTGGCGACGACCGTTTTTCCGTTTGGCAACGTCTGGGGGTCCGCTGGCCACCGGACGACTCGTCATATCCCGATGGTCCGCCAAAGGGTGTTGCCTGGACGAGTTGGCCGGCGTGACGTACCGTCTGTGAAGCCCCGCCCACATGTGCGACTTGATTGGCGTGATTGAGTTGGGTGGTTCGAGTAATTTCGGTATTTACTCTGGATGAACCATTTTTCGAGCTTTGACGGTCGAATTTTCTTGGAACTTGATCACCTTGCTCGGCAGCCTTGTTGTGAATATTCGCGAAAGGAAAACGGTTGGATAGATCCGTGGGAGATGTTATTCCGGCGGAAGAGGGACACGTGTTTTCGGCATCGACTTTCCCGGCGGAAATTTGAGCTTGAAATTCGCCAAAAAATCTGTAACAAAATCTTCGACCACATTCCAACAGTAAAGTCTCCGTGGATAACTTATCCTCCAGTTGAGTGAATAACTGACGAGCTAGGAGGCTAGCTTCGTGGTCGACGTAGGAATCCAGCGCGGATCGAAGTGGATCGCTTTCTACAGACATTATCACGTCGACGTCCATCACATTGCGGAATATCACATAAAATCCCGGGATGAAGTAGGAAGTATCTCGATTCACACAGCTGACTGTCGCGCCAAAGACCTACGAAAAGAAAAAGGACGAGATGGAGACTACCGACAACAGTGGCCAATGTTATGCAATAAATAAACAACAGCAGCACGGCCTTGACAACGCTGGACCAAAGGGGCGGAGTTTTTACCAAGCGCAGAACCAGTGCATTAGGTTGGAATGCGCAGACAAGCGATCATTGGTCAACGGAACGGACATGGTGTTCTGCGCATTCGTTGACTTTGGCCGCCCACTTACCTCTTAGAAACCTGCACAATGATCCGACATTGGCCAACCAGCGGTGCGGCGACAAGCACCTGCGTACAGGCCGCTCTGACGTCAGGGACGAACGAGGTTGTTTGCCTTGAACTGATGGTCATCCATGGTCAAAGGCACACAGAATCTCTCAAGCGCCAATCACCTTGAATATTCATTTAATCTACTTCCCGACGGACAGACTGGTTTACACGGCGGGTATAAGTTCCGGCGCCGTTTCTGACTAACTTATGAGTTAATCATACCGGCACGTACCTGTGTGGGAGGCGGCTTTCTAATTCCAAACTGACGGGTTTCCGTGGCAAGTGCGATATTTTCAGGGTTTCAGCTTGTGTCAGAATAACTTTCACAACATGAACGATCGAAAAGTGTGACAGAAGTGAAAACGGGATCGCTGTTATATCGAAATTTGGACCGACAGACGAGACGACCGATTATGTTTTGGAGGATTTATTCGCCTGTTCCGCTTCAGGTTCTGACGAAGAACAGAAGAGACAGGCAGAGCCAGACAGTGAATAATACGAGACAAACATGGTGACTCATGCTCACTTGTGACGAATCAGCGAGCCTGGGAGGCGGACCAGTCGAGCCGAAGTGGGTGACCGACTCGGAATGACACCCTCATCTATGCGTTGACTCGGTCCATGACTCTCTCTCGTGTCTCTGACCAACGAAAGCGTGTTCCCCTGTGGCCTGCTAACTTATCGTCCATCGCTTGACGTCACAGCGGGCCCATATAATCCATTCAGCACGCCTTGTTTACGTGGGCCACGTGTGCAAACCTGTTTTGACTGACCATGGCCCACTGGTCCATGTCGCACAATTAGGTCCAGCACGTGCGTGGGCCGTTGGGCTGTGTTATACGGCCATTACGTTCAAAACATGTTTACCCCATGACGTTACAAATTGTCCTCGGTCATGCAGCCGACCACGTGGCCAGTTTTATATTAATTTATTCAACTAATCAATAACCAGCCATCAACGATTGATTAATTACCTGGATTACTTCCTTGATCGTGATCTTGGACAATCAGTGGAACTGCCATAGCGAAATGACGTAGCATTCTCAGCCACGGAAATTTGAAAATAGACGGCAAAGGATATATTTCATGGAAAACAAGAACAGGTTTCGAGAGAAACGAGAAGGCAAAGCCAAAATCGATATCAGTGTCCCAGTGGTAAACATATTTTCGCTTGCGACGAGTCAGACTTATTACAGTGGTATGGCGGTGTAGTTAGGAATGAGCACGATGATGATCATCTTACCCGCCTCCTGAATGGCCTTTCATGTGTTCGGCAAAGCTGAAAGAATAAATTGATAGTTTGGATCTCCCTAATGCAGCCATAAAAGACAGATGTAGCCTGCAGTGTACGCACCGTTTGGCACAGTCGTAGGAGAAATCCCGGAGGCTGCTTTCGGCCCACGCCATCTTATACACCACCACAAACACCAGCAGGTGCAGCAGCAACGCGTAGATGAAGAAGGCCTTCCTGCTGATGGAGCTTCCCAAAATAGCGTTGCTCTGAAATAACACACGCTAGGAACATTAGGCTTTCCCCGTAAATCTTGACGGGGTGATCGATCCACAATCCACTTCCGGCAACAACTTCCGTAAACCACCTTCGGGGTGATATTGTAGCCTCTTACTTGTGACACCCGGATGTAATTTACGGCGTTCGCGTAAATTCGAGTGAAAGCTTGGAAGAAATGTTTACGTACCACTGCCAACGTTACTTTATCGACTGGGTTCAAAGCATCGTATTTTCTTTGACGTTCAGCCCGGTTGAACGACGAGAAAGGATCCAGTTTTGCTTCGTAAGCTGAGGAGTAGCGTGATTCCGCGTCGTGCGAGGGAGTTCGCTGTGACGCACCGGAAGTATCCATCGCAATCCTGTGCTCGCTTTTCCTTCCTTCGTAACTCTGTTCAAGCGCAAACGAAACGTCAGAATAAGGCTTGTCGGCTCTAACAGAGTTCGGAAGCGGATACCTGAAGATATCGAATGCGTTCGTACAGGCGGACATTGTCCACTTTGACAGCTTTCATTTCCGCCTTGACGGCCATCGTGGTGGTCTGCAGTTCATGGTTGCTGGCTTCTAGTTCTTTTAGCTTCTCGCGCAGTCTTTCCAGTTGTCTTTCAAGGATGGGTATGTAAGCTGCAGTCTGGGCTTCGTTCCACCCGGAGGAGTTCTCTGTCGGGTTGTCGGAGAAGTCGAAGTTGGACTGCTCACTGCGAAGAACATCTGTGACAAAGTCGGGCTCGTTGATGCTCAACCCGCTCCATGCTTCCTAGAGTCGAATCATGGAATATTAGTTTCGACGATTCTTTAGGTTTGTGTTAGTGTAGACGGTTTAAAGAAAGTTTAGTGTGCGAAAGAAACGATTGAGAAACTTGGCTAACAGATCATCAGTATTTTCGTAGACCTGCATACCACGACCCACGGTAAACATCAAGACCCCGGTATGCAGGTGCACGAAACTGCGAGCTTTTTGTTAGCTCGCTTCGGTTTCCCTCCAAGATACTGTGTTGGCGCTTCGCGAAGAAACGCTTTATTTTTATAGAGTTTGAATGTCTGCGATGCTGTCTAGTCTTCGGAATGCAGATGTTTGCATACTTTGGGTGTACGATGCCCGGAATTGGAAAGAGTAGTCAGTTCTTGCAGACGCAGAAGGTCGGCTTCCAGGCGCTCCGTCAACTTGGCCTGATCTTTCATCAGCTGCGTCTGACGCATGTGCTCACCCTCCAAACGCCGTAAGGAATCTGATGCCAGAAAGAGAAAAAAACACACAAGTTGAACATGAGATCAGAGCCAATGGAAGTAAGAATGCTGTCAATGTTGTGACAAGTAAGCGACACGCAAGGTCGACTTCACTGTTATTTTTGTGATCAAGGCTGACGTCATCGGCTCGTGTCTGCGATGACGTCAGCGAGCTGGAACAAGGTCAAGGCCAAATGGAAAGCAGCAGTTTGAAGTTTGGTCAAGCTTATAAAAGCATAGCGCAAGCATTACCACAGCGATAAAATAACAAAACTGGAAGCGGCACTTCCGCTGCTTATTTTCGAACTGCTCGTATTCAATTTCTATGTGTGTACTAGTTTTCGGCGTCACACGTGCGAAAATTTTACGACAGCATAGTGATGGTTGAAATATTTTTGGAAGCAAGAAAACAGATGTGTACAAGATAAGGTTCAATTTTAGAATGAGGAAGTGCGTACAAAAAACCGGAGAAAGTAAAACAAGCCATGTACAGAAACAGAGATTCTAAGAAGCCGTACAGATCAGAAATATATCACGAAAGAAAAATTAGAAACGTGAAACATTTACAGCACAAGCACAAAACTGTGCATATCTATCGAGCAATCATTGCAGTGTTTCATGGGAAAAAACCTATTCAGGAACCGGGTCGCCCAAAACTAGTCTCACAACATTAAAGTCACCGTCATAAAAAGAAAACACCACAAACCTAGGAACGCTGAGACAAATTATCATCGCTGAGGTGTTTTCAACCCCAGGAACATTTTCTTCAGAAATAGGAAAGCTAAAACTTGAGAGTATGTCGGTATCTTTCACCAGTCTTTGTCGTCACCATCATGACTGCCTTCTCGCACACTGGGTCCATTCTTCCCACCGGAGGGAAGACTCAAGCCCAACGGCCAGCTGTGTTCCCGCTGGCCCCTCTCCATCTTGGGGTAATGTGGTTGGACGATGACGGTGTCATGGGGTCGAGCGCCACGCATGGCGGACCGCGGCACACATACCCCGTTGATGATCTCACCGTCCTCGTCGTCCAACGAACCCACCTCGTCATCTTCCTCGGAATGGTACTTGTGGTAGACTGGCTTGTCGTTGGGCAGGTCATCGTACAGGTGGTTCTCGGCGTCGCCGCCGGAAGTGCCGTCAGACTCGTCCAGACGAGAACGCTTCTCGCAGGAAGATTCACCGTCGGACGAACCGCGGGAACGCTTACTACTCCCTGCTGAAAAGACCCACATCAAGGCCACTTCTCCAGAACGGTTTATAATATAGCAGATCGACAAACAAGCTCGGACAGATCGCGGTTCGAATGGCGCACAGTTTCGGTAAAATCAGTTGGAAGCATACGCCAATTGGGAAAACAATCTTGGCGAGTTTATTTTTTCAAGTGGCGCACGTTCTCAGTAAAATTAGCTGAAAGCTTCCGTCACTTATGAAAAGAATTTGGCCCAGTATGTTTGCCGAAGCTTCCAGAAAATAGAACGTACCTTTTTGCTGACCCTGGGCGCGAAGAGCTTCGAGGAGGGCAAAGTCTTCGCCGGTTTGGAGGAGTTTGGTCAGCTTCATGTAGTTTTCTCGGCCTTTCATGGATAACATACCGTAAGGCTTTGGCTTGTTCAACAGCTCGCTGACCGTACCTGTTGCAAGCATTATTGAAAATGATTTCATGGAATTATCTGGTGAAGAAAAGCAATGCAAGACGCTTTGTACCTTGGCCGACATCGAGGACAAGTTCGCCAATCAGTTTCTGCTGAAGGTTCCGCGACCTCAACTCTTCCTTGATCTTGCCAGCCACAGCTACGGTGTCGAGCGACCCACCACTGCGATTAACGTCGTTGATCTGATAGAACTTGGCGAAGTGCTCTTTGACAGCCTGGAAGGCCTCACGCTCGCTTAATTCTGCTTCCGAGAGGACAGGCTCGCGACCGGCACTGGTGATGACGGGAGCCATACTGGCTGGAACGTTGTTGGCGGGAAAGTTGACTGGGGGAGCTTGTGTTGGCAACTGGGGAGAATCCTCTGCAAAAAGAAGATAACTTTTCTGCATTGTCAACCTCAAGGTCTGGTTTTTCACAGAGCTTATTGTCGGTACAACATTATTCTCGCAATAGGACCACGCCATAACCAGAAGCGCGCCACGCTTTGGCAGATATTTTTCTACGATGTTATATTCTTCATACCTTTGGTCCATGGTTCGCGAATGTCCGGTTTCTCCTCTTCATCTTCCCCGACCGCCGCCAGTACACGTTCAGGATCTTCGCGGTTCTGGATAGCTTGCAGGACAGGAATGGAGTTTTCATCTTCCAGGAACTGCTGCATTCGAACGTAGTGCTCCTTCGTCGGTCTTGTGAGCTTATTCCATGGCTTGGGCCTCTTCAGCAAGTCACTGACAGCACCTTGACTCATTCCCAGAACCACCTCACCGAAGAGACGCTGACTGACGTTACACTTGTTCAACTTGGACCTGCAAAAACGATCAAAATCCATCCACTGAACGAGATCTCAAAGCAAATACTCATTTTGGACATTCGACCAAGCCCGGTCAAAAATCGACCATAAAACCATGCTATCACCACGAGAAACACTGTCAAAGAAACAATGGCCTGGGTGTCACATTTCCGACCGGGCACAGACATTCACCATGCTCTCGACAAAGTACATTGATGCGGCAAAAGCATGTCTTTCGATTTCAGATTTTGGACCGGGTACATTAATTTACCTGACAGCGCGTGTGACGACGTCCGTGTCCAGCGGATCATACTGGTTGATCATGTCATCGGTGATCTGATGCAGGACGTTCTTCCTGTAGTCAGGAAAGGAGATACCCAGCGCGACAGGCGAGGCCGTGAAGGAGGCGGATGGCTTGAAGGGGACAGGTGGCGCGATGGAGCGTCCGACCAGCGGACTGGAGGAAGAGACGTCACGCGAAGAGGACGAGGACTGGGTGCCTCGACGGGGAGTACTGGACTGCGAGGATAAGTAGGAAGGTGAGTATCGTTTGGGAGACTGCGAAGGCTCTCGTGGAGAGCCAAGTTTCTGTGGGGAATGTGTGGCGGGCGGACGACGTGGAATGAAGGAAGCGGCGCTGTGGAAGGGTAAGGTGGCCATTTTGGGTGGCCAGTACATGGGCGCGTCCATGTCAGACAAGGCATTACCTGTGAGGAGAGACACATCAGAATATATTTCCACGATTGAAAAAAAATGAGAAGTGGGCAAATGAGTCCATCCAGATTATCCTCCCAAGTGGCGCACAATGTCGGCCAATCTCCCTGACAACGTGCGCCACACGATCTAGTCGAGTGTGTATTTCGAAGTGGCGCACGCTTACAGCTAATACTGTAATACCGAAAGTGTGCCACTTGGGAAACGATCTGGCTCCGGCTCATCTTCCCACCTCCCATTTGTAAAAACTGGTTCTCCCAAAAATAACAAAATTTGGGAAAAACCCAGAAAAGATAGACTTTTCGTACCTAGAAGACTCTCTCGTTGTGGGATGAAGGCCTTACGGCGGTTATTCCCTGGCATGGGTGTCTGCTGGCTCTTGGGTAACGACAGGTCCGTCGGCTCTTCCTTCAACGTCTCCCTTTCGCCACTTCTTCCCTCCCCTCCACTGCCGATCAGTGCGTGGATAGAAAACGCTCCATTCTTATACACCCCCACCTCGCCATTTTCCCCTTCACTTCTTCTCCGTCTGTCCTTACAGTAGACCTGCAGGACTTTCACCGCGTTGATACAGCGCGCGTTCTCCGCCCACATCTTCAGTTTCCGATACTTGTCCCTGCCTGCCGCGTTCAACGTGGTCCAGTCCCTCGGGTCATGCAAGGCGTCGTACACCATCTTGTAGCTGCCATTCAGGACGAACTTGGCCAAGGCAGACCGAGTAATGCCTTCTTCTTCCAGCACCCGATTGACTTGCGCGGCCACCTCGCGTGTGTAGAGTGTCTTGTCGGAAGTGCGACTATGGAGGTTCTGTAAGACAGCTTTGGCTTCAGCAATCTTGGCCGACATTTCGGGTGTCAGGTTGGGCGACTCGAGGTCCGACCAGTCAATGTCCGAGTATGTGTCTTCGTCTTCGCGATCGGGTGAGGACGAGTCGTGGTCTCGCTCACCTTCACTGCTGTTATGCCCGTTGCGAGCTAGGACACCGTTAACGTTCACCCCGTTACCGTTAGTGTACAGGTGAGAAGAAAGCCGCGTTGTAAAGCCTAAAACATGGTTAGTGCAACGGTCGGACCAACCACACCTTCCGTTATACCACCAGTAACAGACCACAAGCACAAAAGCCAATTGCAAGAGAAAAGAAAAGCGCGACACGCACCACGATACGAAGATTTTCGGCCAGCGTGCAGTACTTGTTTCTACGTGTGTGATGCAAATCTACCTACAGCTTGGATGCCGCATATTCGACTTGCGTATTTTTCTATGATGAATTTGCTATCCATTTAGCCTTGACCAGTCGTGCACATGCCCCCTAGATCACTTACACATTTCCTGGGTGGACTTACCGGCAAGTTCTGATTCGCGAACTCGAAGTGCCACGTTCTCGTTTTCCAACCGACGGTTGCGCGCAGCCAGGATAGACTCGAGACTCCCTCCGGTCAAGTCATCTGAATACTGTGCGGCCTTTAGTAAACTAGAACAATCCAAAGAGCAAACATTAGTCTCGGTCACTAAAAGTAAAACAGGGGAAAGAGGAAATTAGAGACTGCAGTTTTACCTAAGCTGTTGCTTCATTTCATCATAGTCGCGCTGGGCGTCCAGTTTGCGAAGCAGAAGAGTATTCTGGGCCGTCAGTCGCGAAAGTTGATCTTCCATTCGGTCAAACTGTAAGGGGTGGAAAGTGCAAAGTCAGAAATGTTAAGAAGGAAACGGGAAGGGTGGAAGACTGACCTGAACTTGGTAAGATCGCTTTAAGCGGTCAAGTTCGTCGCGGAGTCGTTGAACGGCATCTTGCTGATGCTGCGAAACCTACAAAAGCCCAGTGCGTAAGATGCGTAAGTAAAGGGTAATGGCCCCAAAGAGTTCGACCGGAGGAATAGGCTGATGGTTGACAAAGAAGGAAAAATGCGCGTGTGTCAGCCAAAAGCTGGTCAGTTTGCGGCCGCAGAAGCTAGCCAGACACAAAAACGTGCGCTGGCTCGCCCGATCAATGAAGTGAACGAACCTGTGCAGCGCGTTGTGGACCGTTCTCGCTGTTATTCGCCGACGGACTATTGTTTGAAGAATCCAGTGTCTTTTCGGCTTGCTTCGACAATGCTGTCACCTGCTGCTCCAACTCGGAAATTTTACATTCCGCCGTCGCCGCTCGCTAAAAAATCAGATACTGCCTTTAGGGATTTGAACTTTGTATTACAGAGCTTCACAGGACACTTGCTCAAAAAGTTGACAATGGACGTTTTCAAGGTTGAAGACTTTTTTGAAATTTTGCGCAATTCTACTGCTGAAAAACGGGTTGAATTTTCGAGTTTACCGACACCCAAACGTCGTTACGATTTTACCACATGTTAGTACTGACACCATCGCAGACTCGACTTTTCACCCAGTGTCTATCAGTTTTCTACTGTACGTCAAATTCCGCGCAATTCAGAAAACAGTTTGCGACCACAGACTACAATACTGTATGGGGAAACACCAGACTTACTTCGGTGGCGCGTTCGAGGTCTTCCGTCATCAGCGCGATCTTCTCATCTTCGGACTGAGTATTGGCAATGGACCTGGCCCTCGACGCTTCCGCATGCGATCTATCCAGTTCCCTTCTCAGGATGCCAACCTGGTCTTCGGCATCGGCAACCCTTCGTTCCATGGCGGCCTTCTCACTGTTCCACTCAGCTTGCGCTTCGGCAAACTGTCCTGTCAGTTGATCACTGGCCAGTTTCAGGCGTTCCAACACCTCGGCCTCCACTCTGGCCTCGAAATCCTCACGAGCCGCTTTGGCTTCTATTCGATCAGTACAAACATTACCGGCTAATTTATTCAGTTGAAAGAAAGTGAGAGATCTTGAAAGAACCTTGAGTCTTGTTTGCCAGCTGTTGAGCCTCGTATTCTTCCACCGCCGCCCGCAACTGCTTGTTCTCCGCTAGTTGCTCCTCCAAATGGTCGAGCTGCTCAATGATGCTGCTCGGATCTACCAACACAAACGACAAAACCTTCCTTTAGCATCAAAGACTTTGGGTAAGCAAAGAAACAGCGAGCTTAGATCCAATGGAAAAGTACACAGCAATCAAGGCCGTACAGTGCATAGAAAGAATAAAGTCCGCCATGAACACTAAACCAGTTCCATTTCTCTCAGATGGGTTTTTTGAATCCTCTTTGCTTACTCGCACTCTCTTTCTCTTTCACTCTCTCGATCGCGTACTCGCACTTAATTTCTTTCTACATCCTCAACAAGAACAAATACGCAAACGGTATCCGCCTTTCATCTTCTCACCCACTTAGGTTAGTCCGCCGTCATTAGCATATCCGACTCACAAAGTCACCGTTACAGATTTCCAACAAGGAAACGAATCAATCTCGACCCAATCAATTCAGCACTTCGAAAAGTTAGCCAACGCCCGACTTCGAAGGCCGGCAATCAAAACGCATAAGATCGATACCTCAAGCAGCGCACATGTTCATCGTTACTAACTGGAAGCGTGCGCCACTTATTTTCGTGAGTTCAAGTGGCGCACATTGTCCTTACCACCAGCTGGTAGCTTGCGCGGCTTGGACAGCTTTGGGTTTGCCGGCTGCCCAAATATGAAAACGAAGGAAGAACTTGTATGGCGGACTTGTTCTTCGGGTATTCGGCCGAACTTTGTTCGATCAGACTTCCAATCAGTCAGATGCAAAAGGTAGAAGCGAGTAAGGTAAACAAAGATGTGGAACTTCACTTTTAAAAGTTGGGAAACCTGATTCGATTATTGTGCACTTTACATTTCTGCTGCAGGTCGATGATCGAAGAAGAGGAACGGATCGAAGAAGTGATTTTTGATAGGGGCAGACTATATGTGTTTCGAAATGTGGAGCAGCCAGTGAATGACATACCTGGTAGATCGGCAAACGTTCTGTACACATGAAGGAAGGCTGTCTCGGCACCTTTGCAGCGTTTCAGTAGACTGTCAACTTCCGTCTGGAAGCTCTTGAGGACGGGTTGGACCTGCCTTCTCACTTCCTGCAACCACCGAGGGAAATTAGAACGTTAAGTGACTGACCTCGGAACATGTTCTCATGTGTACACTTTGATCTGGTTGCACTCTGTATTTTTCCACTGGCGATTGATGGATAGGCGACTCTCATTCAAGGCTATCTTCAAAAGCTTCTGTTTACACAAAATATACATCGGTGAATTATTCAAAGCTCAGATGTCTCTCTCTGACTACGATCGCGAGGTTCAATGCAAGAGTACTGCCACATGTCACTTTATCCTCGATCAGATCTGATCCAGTTCAAAACACCACGCGGAAGAAGTTGAACTTCTTACTCGAAAATACGGAAGAATCCGTAAAAGTCTCACTCAGCCAAGGCCAACCACAAGGTTCTCCAATCAATCGACTGATAAAAAATTATGCTTGACCAACTCCCTACTGTTCGGGCCGTGCCCAGACCTGATTTTCCGTTTTTGGGAGGCCGGCAAACGAAACGAAATAGATAATTGTCCGAACGGCGCACGGTTCCAGCCATTTAAATGACAAAGTGCGCCACTTGGGAAAACAATGTTGTACGATTTGTTTGGCGACCTGTCATCTTAGGGAACTGAGGAGCACGTACAGTTGGATCACGTAAAAGTCTGATTCCAGTTTTCAAAACGTTGAGGTGGATTCCAAATTAGGTGCTAGTTCGGACTTACTTCGGGGGCTGTTTGGCGAAAGTCGCGGGAGAGTTCGACAAGTTTCCTCCTTCCCAGGTCGCTTTCTTCTTGCTTGACAGCGATGTCGGCCGCAGCGGCGTCCAACTCGTTCTATGTGGGAAGAGAAAAGTCAAAAGTTTCGAGTCAATGACAAGAGCCTACGGAAAAAAGCGCGACATGAGACGGTCGAAGCTTTGGAGAGCCAGCATGCAGTAGTGCAACTTGATCGGAACCAGTCAAGGTGGCTAAGCAGCTCAGTCGGAAAAAAAGCGAGTAAGAATGAAGTGTACGAATGAAGCCATGTCCAAGGACATTCGGAGAATATCAAAAGCCCTCTTAAGCATATTTGTTTGTATTGTCCTCACTGGTCGCCGCGACAGTACCGGTACAGGTACGAGCAACTCGTTTAGCCAGTGAAGTTTAAAACCAATCTAGATCAGCCAGCAGCAAAGCCCTCCGTCAACGCCCATCACAAACCCTCCGTACGGTACGTAAAGCCGATCTCGGATGATGGTGAAAAACACGCGGAACTTGTATCGCTGTCGGAGAAGCAAGCCGAGGCCGAGAACCACCATCACTCTTCAACGCAAGAACCGCGAAGAGCGCTCTTTCCGTTGATTGCGTAGGCCCTTTTTGATTGACTTCTTCCTGAAGGCCGAAGGTGAAACTGCTTGCTTCCCTTTCCCAAACCCGCCACTCTTACCGTTCTTTCTTGATCGTCTTGGGCATTTTTGTCAGTACTTGATTTACAGGGTTCTCCCTCGACGGGGAGTACCGTAAAGCACACCAAAATTGATTGGTGGCGGTGGTGGCAACAGAAGGAGGAAGGTGTCCCGGATGGCTTCGCTCTACTTTGTCCTTTCTTCGCTTGGTTTCTCCTGAAAGAAAGTTGCGCGACACATTTTTTTTCTAATGAGTCTTGGGGTATTTGAATGAGGTGGTATGCAGGTGTTCTGTGTCTCATGAAGTGAGTGTGGTTATGCGTCAGCGTAATGCCAAGTTTATTCACTGGGTCGGAAACGAGTGCGCGTCATGATGGAGGGAATGACTCGATCGAAGGGCGAATATGCGGGTGCATCGCTCAGCTGCCTTCGATTTGGGCCATGCAAAGCAAACGCAGGCCCGGTTATCGAACTTGCTTGCATGCAAAGCGCGGCATGTGTTTTGAAGAAGGGATCTTCTCAGCTGAGAAACTTCCCAAACAGGTTAGGAATCACTTGCATGATTGCCCATCGATTTTTTCCCCGACTCATCCGAACGCAACCGAGCGTTGATCGCCGATTGTAACTCAATTCAGCTCTCCTATGCACCCTAGATTTCTAATCCGTTCTCAGTTCGGAAGGGAAGACTGAATAACAAGCTGCCTTCCAGCCATTTTTTCCTCCAGGTGCTAACGTACTTTATCTTCGTACAATCCGACCGGATAACAACTTCGCCAGAGAAACAGCAGTCGGTACTGTAAGCTCGCTGCTGAACTAATCACCGGGTTGCCTGACACATCATGCACCACAATACAAGCCATCCCGCCGAAATACCCACCGGACAGTACGCAGGTTCGCAAGTAAGCGCTGCGCACAGGCGTGGTGGTGCCTAACAGTAACTCGGTACTCGACTCTTCGGAAACTTCAACCTCTGAGAAAAGTGAAAACCGAGTTAATTGACCACTTGTCATTTCGAGATTTCCGTCTTCTTGACACTAATTCCAACCTGTCAGCTTTGAGGGACTGAAGCTGAACTGAACAACATGAAGCTGTTTCTACAGTAGTTCCATTATAATTATGGAGGAGAAAGAAGCGATAGAAAAGTGGGCGGTACATACCGTGGGTTCTTCGCAGGTTCCTTGATTAGGAGGGAAGAAGGATAGGGGGAATCAAAAGCTAATGCTAGCGATGGGAAAGATCCAGAAGGAAGTGTTGGTAGACGAGAACTGATCGAAGCTAGGGCAGAAGGAAGTAAAAAGTGCGTTGTGCAAGGATCGGAATGACAAGTAGGTTTGGCTAGTGCAAGCTCAAGCAGGCCATATGTACGGCTTCGATGTCGAGAAACGTCGAACGAGATATCCAGTTACAACTCAGCATTCATCCCGATTCCTACTTCAGCCTCTTCCTTCTCCCTCTTCATTCGATCGGGAAGGCACGGATGTGGCTTCGAGTAAAAGAAGGGAAGGAAGAAAGAAAGAAGGCCGTGTAAAGTATCAGTGTGCACGAGTGAGTCTGTGGTCGTGGCAAGGAAGAAGAAGGGGAAGAATCCAAGAGTTATCGATCGGGAAGCTGGCGGAATGTTCTCTCCTAACTGGATCGCGATCACAGCTTGTGACTCAGGCTCGCGGTAATCTCCACTCGCGTTGAATTTTGTGCAGACTGTTCCCTGCTGCCCGCAATCATTCTCCCTCCTTTTGGCTTCTTCCTCCTCCTGTCAAATATTCACGCTCTTCGTTCCCGATCACCGTTTGACATCTGCGTATTTTAGTCATCTGCCTCGACGCTCGTTAGGCTCCTTGTACCAGGCGAAAGTTGTGGATGAAAAGCTGCATCTATCACAGTAACTGTGAAAAACTAAACCTAAAGCGCTACAGTGTGAGAACCATTACGCAACTTCCTTGTTCGACTATAGGGTTTCACGAACCGTCTTTCCTTTCTCCTTGTCTAATTTTGCACTCCTCTTCGCCTTCTGGCTCTTTCCCAAGCCACAGAATCCTTCAACTCTACAAAGAACTTCAAGTTAGTACGAAGAACCGGAGACAAGTCTAACGAGAACCTTTCTCGCCTTCACGTGGCCGGTGTTGGAACATGCAAAGTACTGCACGAAGAACCTATGTAACATGAAGAAGTTACCTATGAACCTCTGTTGTCTCCAGATTTAAAATTAGTGTACGGGCTCGACGACGAAATGCATGGAAAAGTTATTAAAACTAAGATTTCTTTGAGTTGTGTAATTGACTTGGCAGATTGTCATTGCCGCCCAATATGGCCAGCAGAAGGCATGCGGGATAGCATCCCGGAATGAGTTCTATAAAACTATCCTGCTGGAAGGCAGGAGGGGAAATCGATAATTCTCATTTGGGAGAACGTTCTGGTAAACAGGTCACGGAAGGTGGTATACAGGGACACGAACAAGCAAGAGAGGGAGAATTCGAGGCCGGAACTTGTCGTGATCGAGCATTGATTTTATCTTCTGTAAAGTTGAAAGTTACAAGAATCCCAGGCGGTGGGAATCAACAGGATTCCCTCTCCACTGAATCGAAGAGTAATTTTCTGACACCATTTCCTTGTGTCAACTGGACTTATCGAGCCTTTGACTGATACAAGTCAATCAAGCGAACAAGCAGAGCTACCGCTGTGTCGTCACTGCGGGAGTTACGGTCTGTTGCACTGCTACGAATACCTTCGTAACGTCATAGCAACATATCTCATAATCTAGATAACATTGTCACCCAATCCACAATCAAGCTACCACCAATTCAGATCGAATCAAGTTATATACAGAGCTACAGAGTTATGGATTTGGTTCGTAAAATATTCCAGCCACGTTTCGGCTTTGCAGACCGTCTCAAGAAACACAGGATTGTCAGACCTTCTTACCTGCAGGGTTCGGAAGTCGAGTTTTCGCCATCGTTCGACTGCAGCAGACGAGGAAGCCATTGTGGTCTTCACCGGAAGTGAGTTGATGTTGTTCTCCGATCGAGTTCAAGGCAGTTCCATGTCGCGAAGTGTTTGCAGAAGGAGACAGTAGAACATTCGAAAGTGGACGTGGCGCGGTTGACAGCGTTATTCAGAGCGGCGTCGTCGACTTTCCCAGATGGATGGAAACGTCGTCGTTGAAGAGAGCTGCAAATGCAAACGACCTTCGCGTCAGCAAACAGATCAAGACCGGTGCTGCTTTGAATAACACCACTACTTTCTACGCAGATTGAATTGAAGAACAAACTGCACTTCTCCGCTCTCTACAATTCAAGGCCAAACTCGCCATCACGACGATCGGAAACGATCTTCAGTGCGGTAACTTTTTTTACTCGCGATCGACATTGCAAACGGAAACACTGCGAAACTGGATTTTCAAGTTTGTTTGTATTCAAATCGAACTGAAGTGTAACCGAATTCGAGGAAAACCGCAGCGCACCGAAACCGTATCTCGAAGCCATCACCGTTAAGGCCGTGCTCAGGACCCTGCAGTCACTGTGAAGTGTGAAACTAATTTGATTTGGTCGATAAAAACTGCAAAATTCATCGGAAACGTATGTATTTCCATCAAAATTTCTGAAGTATCGAAATATATTAAAAAAATCTCTATCGACTCGAGAAGTTATTCGGGAGCAAGCTTTTCCAGCGCTTTCGCCACGTCCCATCCAGACCAGGAAAGGGTATCTCGCACGTCCGATTCATTGAATCCCATAGCGACCATTTGAGCAACTTTCTCCTTCATCTCGGGGACCTCTGAAGGAGCGTCGGCATAGGTTGTGGCCCAGTACTTGGCGGTACTATCAAATAGAGATCGATTTGTCTTGAACTGGCTGGCCACAACGGCATCTTGAGGATCGTCAGCAACCTGCAAACACATAACACGTGCAGTACGAGTGACGTGCAGCACGCTGGTGTGTCATGCAAATAGTGCATGCATTGCACCACAGAAACACGAGCGCGCAGTGTTAAGTGAAGCGCGCATTATTAAGTGATGCGCGCACGTGCGTTACTACGTTAACATGAACAACGCAATGGAAAACGGAAATTTTAGCGTTCTTCCTGAACAAAAATTTTCCCTACTTACTGGCGATCCTAACAACGCCTGGATTGAAATCATCACAGTTCTCAGCGTCATGGCGGCAGCCCAATTCGTTCGTAAAATGTCCAGGCAAATGGCTCCGGTTACGGAGGAAACGTTAGGATGCCATACTTTGGTCGCAAATTTAACCTCAGGTGGCTTGAAGGGATATTCTGGAGGAATCTTGATGTCCAGCACGTAGGTGCCTCCCTCGTACGGCGAAGAAGGTGGGCCTTTTATCACACCGGTCAAATGATCCAGCCTTCCATCCTTGGCTTCCAGACTGACGATTCCTTTCTCAGCGTCTGATGCCTTTGCCACTTCTGCCAGCTCGCGCTGTATCCTATTGAAAGCCATGTTTGGTGCCGACATTCTGACGTGGTTAACAGATCCCCCAGCTTCAATGAATTATTTTGATGAACGGTTATCCTCGCATGGTTGAAAAGTAGCGCAGCAGTGATGCCAGTGAAGAACGAAACCTGGAAAATGAAATAGGTTATTTTACTCCAAAAATAATTTGAACGAGACCGCACTGTAATTTTAATGAACAAGTAACTTTAACCACACAAGTAATTTTAATCAATCGCCACACAGGTCACCACAGCAAAGGTCAGTGCATCCCGTACCGTAAGGGTTCGCCCCGGTGGGTCGAGAATTCCCAAAAAACCTGGCGAAATTTTGCGCTTGACCGACAGAAATCACTACATTTTCGATTTTGCTGCTTGGAAATTCTGCACCTTCCCTTTGTGACTTTGTTTTCGTTTGTGGATTTCGTTCTCCTCTCCATAGATATCCGTTCTTCTGTAGTATTTAGGAATGGCTAGCTTTGTATCTGCAAGGATGGCACTCCGAGGAGCATCGTTCGTCGCTCGGACATTCATAGCACGACCGGAAGGTGGCCTGCTGAAGTCAGTCGGTGGATTCGCCGGCCGTAGCCACTTTTCCGGAGTTTCCTGTCTCTTTGGACGCTATGCTGGATCTCTCCTGAAGGAAATAACATCTAAGAGTACCTGCTTTGCCACGCAGAGGCGGATGGTCCAGACAAAGAGTATGGACTTAATTTCTGTTTGGGGTATTTTACCAGAATCAGTTTCGTTTTTTACCTGTGTGTTTTATTCCTATTTAGGTGACACAGAAATGAGCGACTTCTTGAAAGAAGAAATTCAAGCCGAGAAAGAGTCGCTGAAAGCCACAGGCAAAGCTGTTCTTGTGAAAGGCTTTGATGTCGAAACCAACGAGGCCGAAGTGATCCTTAGGAGAAATTTCGAGAATGAAAAGATCAAGATTTTGGTAAACGTTAACCATGCCGTTGATGCTGAGGCCGAAGCAGATCCCGAGGCTCCTCCTGGACCGGAAGGTGGTCCACAAGGAATGACCAAGGTGAGATAGGAAGAAGCTTCACCATGGGAAAGTTCTGTCGGATGAAATTACCACTCGCAGTTTTATTACTGACGCAATCGCCCTTGCGAAGGGTAGGCTCTTGACCTTGACGGTGTATCGGGGTTGGCAGCACGGCCTTGACATGAAGTTACTAGTCTGTGGTAGCGGTGTACCGGAAGTGAACGGGTCTTGTTTCTTTCCAGATGGTTTGTAAACCTAACTTCAGCGTGGAAGTTCAGAAGGGAGACTATAGACTAACCTTCAACTGCGCCATTGCTCGAGGCGACGATATGGAGGAGGAAATGATGCAAGGACAGGAAGGAGAGCAATATCGTAAGCTTACTGAATTTCTTCATATCGTAAGGATTTCTGTGTTTCGAGGCTCACTCAAGTATTTCTTGTGTATTTTCTAGAAGACCTGTTCAACATCGAAGAGTTTGCCATTCACAAAGGCGATACCATGAAGGACAGCGTCTACGTGATGTCGGGAGAAGTCATGGACGGCGTAATCGTTCCATTTTGCAATACTGTTGAGATTTGCCGTTGAAAGTGACACCTGTCTCATCTTGTTTTACAGAGCTTCTACGATAACCTGATGAACATGCTCGATGAACGAGGCATCAACTCGGAGTTCGTTCAGCAACTGACGGACTTCTGCACGCTGTACGAGCAGAAGCTGTACGTAAACCTGCTGGAGCACCTCCAGGACATCGTGAAGTCCAAGTAAACGTTCGCTTCTTGAGCTTCATTTTCCTACATTCTTAACTGTCAACTTTACGGATCTAATCGCTTGGCTGTTTCTCCGGAGGATTGTTTCGAGTTATGTCGCTTGTTAGCTTTATATCTCGCGTCCTGTTTCTGTCAAAATATATTGTTGGCTTTTGCACAGTCAGCAAGCCGCTTAAGAATCTGACCTTCCTGCTAGCGGTTTCTTAACAACAATTTGGCGGTCGCGCAAGGTCGCGCGGCTTTGGGTAAGGCCAGGAGATATCAGCAGTGAGGCGGAAGTGATCATGGCGGACTTCGTGTCTATTGATAGCTCGGCCGAGCGACGAAGAAAATCTGAACGTTTATTTCGGCAACGTTTGGCTCGGAAAGTTCGTCGTTTCAGAGAATGGCGGGTAACGCAGGACCTGTTCCAGCGTCACCGGATGGAATCAGTGGGTACAACGTTGTAAAAAGATGGCCAAACTTGATCCATATCGATCTTCTGAAAAGCGCGCTATGTCAGGCTTCCGAACAAGATCTGCGACTCCGCGTACAAGAATTACAAGAACGGTAAGACCCACGTCTCTGAAGCGTAGAAATCAAAACTAAACGGCAGGGCGGAAAACGAAACGTACAAGATCGCTGTCGCAGGTGGCGCATGTTTCCATTGTTATTGGCTAGAAGCGCGCGCTGCTCGAAGCAACAATATTGTGCACTTCGTTTGCCGGGCTCCCCAACTAGGAATGTTCTGACAGCTTGATCCCACTTTGCCTGCCATGGAAGTGACTTCGCTTCATGTTCTTCCTGGTTGCAGGTATGTTCGACTCAACTGCACCATCCGAGCTGGCAAACAAGTTCGAGACGAACTAACCAGGAAGTACGCAGACCAGCAACTCCTGATCGATGATCTGGAAGAAAAGACCAAGCATGTCGACACAACCTGTACGGAAATGAAGTACAAAGTGGAAGAGAACAAGAAGATGGCCTGTCAGTATGACTGTGAAGTGAACCTCCTACAAAACCAGCCACGACCGAAACTACCACCCAAAGTCACAGAAGACTTAGCCATCAAAGCAGACCTCGAGAAGCTCACTGACCAGATGTTCGAAGTCTACGGAGCGTTATTGACGTTACGAGCTGGAGAAGTTGTCCTCTTCGAAGATATGAAGCGCATGCTGGATAAACAGTCTGCTATCACACGTCACATCAAGAACAACGTCAAGGAGGCCAGGAGGAAGCTGCGCGACTACGAGCAGTCTGTTTTCGACTTTGGTGCAGAACAGAAAAAGTGGAAGAGCACGTTGAAAGCAGGGAAACTCAACATCTGTCGGAGAGCCAGACATCAACATAATGGTTTAAAGGAAGAAGCAGCCAAGTTGAAACGAACTATCGAATTGTTCAACGAGGAGAAGAGCAGGTTGATCCAGGCGGCGAAGGACTTCGAATGTGCACTGGGAACTAGCCTGGGCGAGGCGGACCTGGCGGAGCTGATGGAGCACTTCGAGCCCTTCTTGCAGGTTTCGAGACTTTATGGACCTTCCGTTGAGCCAGCCGCATTGCAATTCGCGGGAGACCATGGCGGAATACGGAGCATGTTCAAGCGACCTCATGTAAGCGTACCTTCGAACCTTCGTACTGTCGTCTCATGGTTTACCGACTGACCGCAACATGACGCATTGTAACAAAACTCCGAACCGTGTTGTAGCGTAACGGCCATCAGCGTATCATAGTCAAGTGGGACTTCCGGCGGTCATTACAGTGACACCATCAACCAAACAACACTCATTCTTTCTTTTCAGATGGGTATAGGTAATCTGTCAGGTGGGAGGAAGGCAACCACGCCCCTATCCCTCCCGGAACTGCAGGATGCGGACAGAGTGTCGCTCCTCCAGAAGATGTACTTGGACAGTATAGCCACTAAGGTGAAGATGGAAGGAAACCTCTTACGAACCGAGTTCGACATCAATCTGCTCGAGACTTCCCTGACCGCTGAAAGTTACTATGACAATAAGAGATCGGATCAGGATAATCAGAAGATGGTGCGAGGAATGGTCTGTGGCATGACCAGCGAAGAACTTTTGGGCCACAAAGACGACGAGCTAGCGGAATATTTCGACCCGGAAGTGAAGTTTCCTGGAAAGATTAAATGTAATTAGGCTTCGGACTCCCTGTTGTTGGTATTAATAGCTGTTTGTTCCACTCGAAGAGCTGTATAAACGGTCGATCGAAAAGAACTGAAATCCGATAAAAACTCTGTGAAATTCAGGCTCTGGCCAAAAGCTGGAAAAATATCTGCATACTATCAAGATAAAACTCTGGAACTAAACCACGATCAGCAGGATTACTGCTTTTCGAAACCAGCTCTATGTCAGTGACAGAATTGACACCGGTAGTGGTTACGAGTATACCTTTCATACCGCAACGATGAGCCAACAGCATGTCTGTATTCATCCTATCACCGGTAAACACCGACCGCGATGGCATCAAGCCGTATTCTTTCCTTAAATAATCTATCATCAAAGTCTCAGGCTTCCCTATGACGATAGGTTCTCGTCCCGAGGCTAGCTGTACTGGAGCTACAATACAGCCAGTTCCGGGAACTGTGATGTTTCGGGACAGCGAAGGAAAGGACTGGTCTGTGTTCGTGGCTATGAAAGGCACGTTTGGGTCCTTCAGGTACGAAGCTGCTTTCAGGATCTTTACGTAACTAATGTGAGGATCGTATCCAACCACTACCGCTTTGATGTTAGTGTCGAGGATGACGGAATCGGCGAGGAAACCTTCCATTACCGGATCTGGCTAGAAAACAAAAACCCTGTTTGTTCGATGGTGAGCCACGCGGTCGAAAACTGTCTCGCACAAGCTATACGGAGCGGCCTGCCAAATAAAAACTTTCTGGTTTTTCGAATTTGATACCCCAACGCCAGTGCAGGTTATTCCAACAGCCGTGAGTTCTCTCTCCAACGCTGGATTTCCAACGAGGTAAATTTTAGGTCTGGACTCTGCGTTCAGGTTAGCGGAAGATTGAAGGAGGTCGGACAGGAAGAGCGCAGCGGAATGTGCCGTGCAGACGATGTCTTTCTGCGAAGGGAAAAGCACCCATGGATAAATACTCAACCAATTCTTCCCGTTGAAGGAAGCATCCACAGTAAAGACGAAAAGAGCCCTCAAAGACGGAGAGAGAGATTATGGCCCACAAAGACGGACTTCTTCGGCAGGTAGGCCTAGCTTCTGGCATTTCGCAGCATATTGTGCGCGTGTGGAAGTGCTGTTATTCGTCACGTAGTAGACTTTCTTCCCCTGCAAAACAGTATTATTTGACAAGTCTTCACGCGCCTAACTGTATGGCAATTGTTTCACTTAAGTTACCTTTGATTTCAGCAGAGCGAGGGATTCAGCGGCGCCAGGAAGGAGGTGATTGCCGTGCCAGAGGACACCTGGAAGAACAAAATTAATATTCAGAGAGTCGGCGAGTGGCAGTCAGCACGTAGGGAGATAATCTCCACTGGTCTGGAGCTTACCGTCACAATCGAAGAGAAAGTTATCGTTTTCATCCAGCAAGGTGCGGAAGTTGTCGTTGTCTAGTTGCGTCGACATTCTCAAAGGAAAAAAGAGGAAGAATCACTGACGGTAAATTGAATTTGAAAACTCTGAGTCAGAACTCAGAATGCACAGAATACGGAGTCGACCATTGATTATTGATCGGACGATCAACAGGTCGAGGACGGCCTCGTGCAGAGGGCGCTCCAAACTTCCGGTCAATCATCCTCCACCTTGTTCCGGAACTTGACCCTCAAAGCATTCTTCCAGGAACCGTGCAGTGACGTTCTCCTGTTTCGAGAATGACATCTTCATCTATGAATGCCTCAGCACATGAAGTAGCTCATTTTACTGCAGGTAAGCTCGCGCACTTCGGCGAGCTGTTTCTGGAACATGGTCGCGAACTCAGTCTCTTTTGTCGCGTTTCAAACGAATAAATAATCTCATAAGTCTCATCAGTTCCTTGATGAAATTTTTTCGAAGACTTACGCCCGAATTTGGATCGAGCGAGCGCTTGGACGCAAAAGACTAAGAGACAGCTTTTCAAGGAGCTGGGTCGATGCGCGTTCTTTTGTGAACTCTAGACTGGAGGAAAGACGGAGGCAAAAGATGGGAAGAGCTCCATACGCTGTATAAAAGGACCTGGCGTCCCGACGATATTTACATGGTACAAACGAGAAACAGAACGAGAAGCAGGTTTAAACCTTCATTGATGGACGGCAACGAGTATAATATGGTAAAAATGCGAGCCGATGTTCGCTTGACTTCCGGCTCTGGATGATCTCTGTGTGTGAGTTATGAGAAGCGCTTATCGGATGTCAATAGATTGTCAGACTACGCCTTTCGTAAGCGGGAAAAGATCGCTACATGGGCAAGGTACTCAAAATCACGCGGAGGCCTCTCATCCTAATG
Source organism: Ramazzottius varieornatus (assembly GCA_001949185.1). Lineage (NCBI taxonomy): Eukaryota > Metazoa > Tardigrada > Eutardigrada > Parachela > Ramazzottiidae > Ramazzottius > Ramazzottius varieornatus. The sequence continues at coordinate 424,293 of BDGG01000007.1, forward strand.
CTTGCGTTTCCAGTAGAGGACTTGATGTGCATAACCCTTTCTAATGAAGGTTACAGGTGCCACGGCACACTATTAAAGATATCGATCGCGGATAGTACCGAACGTTGTATGAATGTAAACCCCAACAACGCTCTAATCTTCAAACTGAAGCGAGCTAAACGACAGATATTTTTGGCTACACATTGCGGGCAGGTGTTAGACACATCCCAGTTCCAACATCCCATCGATCTAGAGCGTTCGTGATTGCATTGAGCAAACAATTTAGATAAATAACGTGCTTAAAGTGATTGCAGGTCATCTTCTCCAGCAATAATGTCAGAATCTGCCGCCTCTGCTGCCGAGACAACTTTGTGGATGAAGGAGAAGACGGAAGTGAAGGACGGGAAGAAGATCCATACGCTGGAGAAGGAGACGGTCGGGCCGGACGGGGTCTCCATGTTGCACACGGAAAAGCAGAAGACCTACATTGACAAAGATGGTCACGAGCACACCGAAGTCAAGAGCAAGACCAAGCCAATCTACGACTAACCTTTCGGCTCTCCGTGGGACGACATTGGCTTCTTACAAAGGGCATCTTAGTACCTGTGTCATACCGCTGTGTCGTGAACTCATTTGAAGTCACCCATTTCACTGTTCTGTTTCTCCGTAGTTGCTTTAAGGTTTCACGCAATGCTACCAATCTCTTTTTACACCCGATGGATGCATGCCTCACACAATAAATTACAGTGTGCGACATTATCTACTGTAACTCTCGTCCAACTCGACGATAGAAATGCCCTACCCGCGCATTTCTGCCCAGGATCGTGGATGGTATTTACTGAACAGCGTGGAAACCGATCAGCCGATCCCATATTAAAGGACCATCCAGTATGAAGTGGTCCTTGATTGACTTAAGTTGATTGGTGAAGACCGACCGAAAAATCCAGTGTTCACCCGCGTCGTTCGCATGAACATAACTCTGCAGTCCGCTGTTAGATCTGCACTCTTTGGGTTCAAAATGAAGCCAAGGAACTGATCTTTCGAACGCAAGACAAGAACGAATCACATTGTGCAGACAAGTGACTAAAACTAAACTCAAGTACGACGGGACATATGGCTGCCGTTGGTCTGACGAGAATGTTGTGACGTCAAAACACGTCATGGGATCAGCTGTTCAACTCCATTCTCGCCGTAAATACTATCCACGATCCTGGGTAGAAATGCGCGGGTAGGGCATTTCTATCGTCGATTTGAACGAGATTTTACAGTATCCTCTTTGTAGTTTTGTAGTGAGGAGTGTGGTACGTTCACAGTAGGGCGAAGCAAACCCGTTGCAGAAACATATACCGACTCCATGGCAGAATCAGAAGAGAAAAGAGGTTGCAGATCGATAGGGACGAAAGGAACTGTAGCATTTCCGTCATGCAAAGTTTACAAACAGCGACCCGGTTGGTATCCGGTATGCCGGCGACGAGAGGCCGCACACAGGGGAGAACTATACGCCTGGGTTCTTTAAATTTGTTGTATGGATACAGTCTACGCTCGAGCCTGAACGTATAGCAGGTACATGCAGTATATAATTAACACCTTGAGCACTGGGCGATTTCGTGCTTTCAGAATACGATGCGGGAAAGTCACTTTCGCCATGTTTTAACTGGTTGAAACTTGGGGGCGGTGCCAAATTAGACCAATCACCACCTCATCGGTTGGCCAAAATTTGGAATATGATGTAGAGTGCGCCACCTGCCAACTCAAAACGGCCAGGCTTCAAGGGTTTTTTAATGACCATTGGGCAAATCTTTGCACGTTCGGCATCCTTCGCTACACCACGAAAGTTCTCAGATCCGCCATACTGGACGTTAGCTTTTGCAGATAAAAATAGCGATGGGTTTCTTGATATGGACGAAGCTCGTCTTTATGCTATCGACAGGTAGAAACCTTTTATGCCTTGCAAGAAAGTCAGTCGTTCCTTTCCTCCATTTCCATTCGAAGCACTCAACGTAACCACGGTAACTCTGGACTGGTACATCGCTATGGATAAGGACAAAGAGGCCTTCATTTCACCACAATAATTCGATGAAGACCTTCAAGAATAGAGCAGGATTCTTCAGATCGAGTTCATAGATTGAAATTTCATCGATTATGTCTCTACCCCGTGATCCCAGACTTCTGAGGAACCTTGCCCACAACCCAATTGTTTCTCGCACTGTAACATCAGTACAATGAATTGTTCATTTCATAGATGGGTTGTTACGGACTGAAATTATTCGGATACCGATCAAGGTGTTGAAGTCAGAGAGACTAGTGTCGCCGAATACTACGGAAGAACGTCCAAATATTTTGATTGTTCAATAGCATTGTCGAAAATACACAACAATATTATGACGATCGAGCATGCGTAGTGCGACACACGAGAATGAGCTGCGTAATCTCGGCGTCGAGTGGTCAAGTGTGGTATAAAGAACACAAAATGTGCTTCTTATCACAAGCAACTCGCTGATAAGGCAGGCAAGGTATAAGTGTTTCAAAAAACCCGTAAGTTCTCGTTATGTATTCCACCGGAAGACCGGTTGTGAAACCCGAATAAGCATTGTTGTCATTATGGAGATGCACTCTGTCTGGGCGTCGTTTCGGTATCCTCGGCGAAAATGAAAAAATTGGTCTATCTTATTTCACCCAAACGATCCAAGTCTCTCGCCATTGCACAAGGATGTTTTCTTCTCATCGTGGGACTACTCTCAACCATTTTCGTAATGACCAACAACTCTGGTTATGGCATGACACAAAGAATCTGGAATTCGTTTGCTGGTGTCGGAGGCAAAATGGCCTATCCGTACTTGAGCCTGGAGGAAAGAGTCGTCGATCTGGATAACAAGTTGTCCGATTCCGGTTCTTCATTTGGGGCTTCCGAGCTTGACTCTTTGGGAAGTGGCTGTTCGTATGATCGCCCAGAACTGGTTCGTGCGCAGCCACTAATGCGGGCGGTGGTGGTGTACTTCTCGGTACCTCAGTTGAACGTCTACCTTGACCAGCTAAAATGGTGCATGCGAAGCCTGCTGGAAATGATGAAGAACGAACCGCCCTTGTGGAGGACTGACATGGTGGTGTACGTGGAGAATATTACGTTGCCGCATTTGCTGGATCTGGGATGTTCTACGACCGCACGACAGAACAGTTCGGAACCTTTCAGGTGCATTCTCGTGGAATACATTCGGATAGAAAATCGCAAGCTGACCGTAAATTCCACAGGTAACACCAGAACCCCGATCTTCAAAGAATACTATGGGAATTATAGTCGAATTATTTTCAGAGTACGAGCGGGATGCAGTGACTCAATTGAAGGAGTATCCATACGGCGAATCCATTATGCCACTGGCGGAGAACCCAACTGCATACGCCAACTACGACTACGTAATTCGGACCGACTTGGATGTTTTCTTCACACCAGCGTTCGCTAAATGGCTTCCGCCTCACTGTGCTTTCATCTCCGGAAGTGGCGGCTACGGTGACCAGTACAACATGCAGAAGCTTGCACATGTGGCGAACTACAGCGGAATCTACTTCAACACTACTGTTTGGAATATCGGCTCGACATGGATCGGCCCACCGGCGCTGGTCGCCAAAGTGGCTGAACGCACTGTACACTGGATGATCCACTTGAGCAAAGTCGAGTTCTCGCCAAAGATGCGGACGATGGCATTTTGGAGTATGGCGGCTATGTGGCCTGAATGGCATTACGGTGTGCTGTCCATGTATGGCGCACATCTAGCCATCAACGAGATTCTCCAGCTGGGGAACAAGTACCCTTTCCAGAAGACTGATCTTGACCATCCGACTACGTCACAAGCTAACTGTACAACGGATGGACCGATACATTTGCATACGTATCAAAGTCCCGAGTACTTTAGCAAGTATGTGTTTACCGAAAGAAGATACGTCGGTGACAATGCTCTACCTACTGTGCTGAACAGTACGCGATGCTGTGACTATGCCGGTTATATCGCGGCGGATTCCCTAAATATGACGTCTTTTGAGCTTGCTATTAGATTGAAGACGGCTAAGCTTGCATTGGATGAAAGAAATCCGGCAATCGTTCTGGGAACACAGTTTTGATCTCAGTAGAAATAAAAATCCCGTTGAAACTCTGCATAACTCATCCTTCTTTCATAAGTTGGACGAAATGTACTTTTCTCGACTTCTGGGTAACTCTGGCGGACGTTCCTTGGGAATATTTGACCCAAAACCAAACAGATCGAGCGATCCGTATGGATAGCTGGTTTCAGCACGCAGGCTAGAGGCTAAGCGGAAGCCTGAAGCTTTTTTGCTGATCTGTGATAGCGCAGCGAGGATCCCGTTAAGATAGTCGCGTTATCGAGGTCCAACAGCTTATTAGCGTTGTTGTTTGTACTCATCTTACTGTCTCGTGCTTGGTAGTGCTTGGTAATTAACTACTGCCTAAATGAGGATACGTCGACTACCTGAAAGCAACAAGAGACATGGGGATAACTTCAGTGTACAACAGAGCGACGTATACATCGAGACTGGTCCCAGAGGCAGTAAAATTCGACCGAGATGGAGGGGTCGTTCCATTTCACTGCAGAAGTATGTTTTATGCTGAGTGGGATTCTCTTTTGTGGTGACGACTGTTCCGGGCAGGTGTCATCGAGATGTGAGTTGAGGTCGGTCCGACTGAGTTGCCTTCGAGAAGAGCCAGCTCGTCGTCGGGTAAGGAAGTGCTCATGGAGGGTCCCGACGGAATGTGGCCATGGTTATTGATCCGGGTTCCTTCTTGTGAGGTTTTCTGCCAGAGCCACAACTCGTCAAGCTCATGGTAGCCTTCGTTGAAGACCAGTACGACCAACGTACCAGCTAGAAATGCAATCGCGGTGGTTAAAATAATGTTTCTTTTGTAGGCCGTCGGCAACATATCGACGCTAACATTCTGTCACACCAGCCTCAGAAAAGTATGTAGTGTCGGGTCAGCCACCATCAAGCTAGACACAGTATCTTCATGCAATAACTTGGCGAAGACATAATCCAGCTTTGGCTGGTGCAAATTCTTATCTTCGAAGCGATATCCTTTTCTTTACCAGTATACACCTTTCGATAACGATAACGCGCGATTGTAATGGATGGAAATACAGAAATCCTTACGTACTTCTTCGTCGTGACCTTACGTGTTTAACAATAACTCCCGTGTGGTCTGCAACTCTCTTCCCGACTCCTCTAAGCAGACTTGCCGCCGAAGAACCGACACTTCCGTGCGTCTCGATACCAACTGGGCCGAAAAATTACCAACTTTCCCGGTTCCGGTACTTTGTCCGCTTGAGATCTTTGGCTTTGTTGGCTACATACCGCGAGCTCTCCTATCTCAGTACACCATGGGGATCGGGTATTGCGTGAGACTAACAAATAACCAGGGCATGGCGCAACGATTCGTTGAAGGCCGAGTGTCACCTTTTGCAAATGGAAGGCTCGCTTTCTTCCAGACCAGATCAGTCATATTGGCGTTCGTTATCTTTTTGGCACTGCTGCGAAGTACATCATCAAAGTTGCGATGTAAATCTGGAAATTTCCAAACAGGACTACAGTGCAAAGCGTATAACAACTTTGGCAGAAACAAACACTTCTTCAACAAAAATAAAGCCTGATGGGCAGCTAATTTCCCCAGTCTTGTTGCCATCAGCTCTCCTTGGCACGTCGTCTCTTGTAGGACTGCTGGTATTGCTTCAGTAAGAACGGGAGCTTCCAGAAGCTTCAGGTCCACGCTGCATCTGATGGTACGGTCTTTGCAGGACTGGCCGTCTCTGTGCTTGTCCAGACCACCCTGAATCTTTGTTTTCTTGTCACATCGGTCACACTCGAACGGCGCTTGGCTGGGCATATTGCTAAAACGAACACCATCCACGAAAGAAACAAGACTGTGAATCGCAGAGATGAGAGTCCACTTACCTGGATATCTGCAGGGAAATGGTAACTCCTTGTAGGGTAGCTTGATCCAAACAGTACCCCTGTGTTATCCAACGAAGACATGTAGCTATATACTCTGGTGCAACCGCTGTTCAAGACGAAATGGGGTGGGGTCACAGAGAAACGAGCGACCAGAGCTGGAAGAAGGAGACTGGAAAATTGGTTTTCGGTCTGGACTTTCGGTGGGTATCTTTATGCCTGACTTTTAAAACACTGGACAGCATTGGTTCTTGATTGACTGAATAGCGACAGGCACGGGCATCTCTCTACGAAAAAGATTCCACCTGCAACACTGCGCGTGGCAGATTTCTCACAGCAGCACCCTAGGGCACGAAGCGTACCTGGTAAACTCATGTGGCCGTCTGGCAGTTCATAAAACACTGCTGCAGGAGAAGGAAGGTGATGGGGGAGCGTACGCAGTCCAGGAGACAAGAAATTGTAATGTTTGAGACATAGGGCAACGAACCTTTAATAGTGTTCACGTCAAATTAATTGCTTCCCACGATGCAACAAACTAGCTGACAATCAAGATAGAGCCAAGAATTAGCTACTTATAAGCCTTGAGCCATAAGTCAGGGCCATATTCGCAAATCACCATCGGATGTCACGTTTTTTTTCCAAATCACCATCGCATGTCATTTCTGTCGTTTGTTTTCCCAAACCGAACGAAGGAATGTTTAAGGAGCTGCAAATATCTCATCGCGAAAAAGAGGATTAACTAATGGTAAGCTTTGATTATGATAGATATACTGTAACATCTCCTTGAACGAGGTCGCTTCTCCTTCGAGATCCTTGCTAGTGTCAACGGCCACTCCGGCGAGACGCTGGTACGAATGAATCGCAGCAGAGTCTTTCCACTGTATCATTCCATATTGCTTAAAAAACTGGTCGAGAATGTTTCCTGCGGGGAATGGGTTGTTGCAGACGTGGTCGACCACGTATACTTCATCTGGCAGAACAGCGGACAAGTAGGTACTGACGAAGGCCTGATTAAAGTTCCAGTCGTCCACGTAGATGTCCCTGTAGCTCCGTCGCCAAGCCCATAAAAATAACGAATCTTTGTGGCCAGCTACTAGACCTATGTTGTTGCCGTCTTGGTCGCCATAACAGGTAACTGCTTTTCTTCTTCGAAGGATTTCTTTGATGCGTTCCCCTCGAATGAAGTACACATCGAAATCTGCAGTTATCCCTCCGTACTCGACTAGTACATCGAGCTTCGCAATGTCGGCTGAGTGTTCTATAAACCCGATTTTCTTTGGCTTTCTTCTACGCATACCTACATCGATGGGTCTTTCCATCGATATGTGCTTGATCAGTTTTCGCGAGGTCAAGTTTAGCCAGTACGGCCCTACATCGAACAGTACGATGATTCGATCGAATAATAGAGGTTAATATCGAATTTGAGCAGTGCAGGAAATTTGATTAGCGCAGGAGCTCAGCTCCACGCACTGCTTGCGCTAATCACGTGAGGTTGAGACTCGCTAATCGAAACCCGCGATTAGCGTGACTTTTCCGGAACCATTTGCAAAACATGTATCAGTTTTCGAAGATCAGTTCAGGTCAAGGTATCAAACTGATCAAAACTTCGAATTCAAAATAGGCAAATTGGTAGGAGATTCTCAGTTTTCATTCTAAAAGCTGAAGCGCATCAGTAATTAAATTCTATTCTCTGAGAATAGGCACAGTTAAAGGTAAAGTGAAATCGAGAAAGAGGTTAAAGCTGCAGTTGAAGACAAAGTGTCTGTTGTGGTAAAGCCACAGTTAGACCTGCAGTTTCGTATAATGCTCAAAGTCACAGTCACACCCACAGCTACAGTGATAAGTTTTAATCTGTCGTCCGATATAAAAGCCGCAGTTAAGTGTGTAGTTATGAGTGCAGTTTGACGAACAACTCACAGGCGAAGTCAGGCCTCGAAAGACAGTTAGAACAGCAGTTGGCACTTCATTGGGATATCTTGTGAAAAACTCTAAAATTTGGGAAGAGTTTTGGAAAGAAATGGCCGCAAAACAACTTGGTCAGAAAGCTACTCAAATTACTCGCTCACTGGATAAGCAGTCCATATGTTTTAATCAAGAATCAGGCGTCGATTAGCCAAGAGAGTTCAAGTAATTCGGCTGCACCCACATACCGCATCTTGATTGGCTGATTCCTGCTCGAATCAAGCTCGCTAAGCTAATCAAATTCGATATCAACCTCCCTAATGTTCAGAAGACACACTTGATGTGCGGAAACCGGAATGGTCTGGTTTGAAAGTTGACGTTGTCCTATAACAGTCTGATCAAGCGTTACCTGATGGTACAAAGTCGCCGTGTAGTACGATCTCATCTGGTTTGAGGTACTGGACAGCAGACATGACACTGAGAAAATCAGTAAACTTGAACTCAGTATCCCCATTCTTCGGCTTGAATCTTATGTAGTGGAGGTATAGCGGTTTCGGTAAGCCGTAAACTGGTGGTTCGTCAAGAGTATGTTTGTGAAAGTTGCGTTGAGACTGGTTGGCTACGGCATGTTCCGGTCGGGTATAATGTCCCTCTCGTTTGCTGTGTTGTTCTCGGAATGTCTTCTCAAAAAGCAAAGCTTTCCGCTTATGATACACTTCGCTGATGGTCCAAAATGCAAAAATTCCAGCACAAAAAGGGATCACCGTCAGTACAAACTTTCGTCTGTGCGTCACCAACATGCTGAGACATGAGGCTCAAGGAGAACAAGGTTAATGGTGTGACAATGGCACAGAAGGACAGCTACGCGCCGCGTGTGTACATTACTCCCTTGTGGAGATATGATTGTTTGCCGAAACACTCTGCGGGCGATAACTTCTCTCCTAAGTTTTGATGCATATTGGAGTACACTTTGCTACGAATATCACTGCATGGCATATTCAACTACGAATACGCTCGGCCGTCCTTCACTAGATTCCGGACCTACAGCAACAGCAAGGGGTACAATTAATGTCCTCTAGAGGCACTTGGACTTTTGAGGCATCCAGTTAGCAGGCAACCGGATTGCCGATTAGGATGCCTGGCCTCCATTAACTGTAGTGGGTTATAGTGGTAGTCAACTACCCCCAGATTACCCATATAAAGATCTTGATCCTCCACATCAAGCGTGCGGGTATTTGGAATCAGGGTCACGTACGGTGTCTCGGTATACTAGACGAGAGACTTAATAATCGAGAAAAACCGGAGATGCGAGGATGAACTGCGTATATGGTCTTGGTGCGCTCTACTTCGAGAATGATACTTTAAACTCAACCGGTGGGAATTAAACCCAAGAGATCTAAGTTCAGTTTGTCCGGATGGTTATGGTGCAGAGCAGGACAGTGTTGCGTCAGATGACTTGGTCATACTGTTCAGAGAAAGCCCACCTCAGGACATTGTACCAGAATTGGGGGGACAAGGTATTTAACCATTTCCGGAATGACGAACCGACGGAAACAAAGATCTTCTGTTCAATATATCCGTAAACTCAACAAGTTTTGTAGTAGTTTCATCTAAATAAAACCAGGCAAAATAGAAGGAGCATCGGTTGCAGAGCTGGCGGATCAGACTTCGCCGCACCACTGTAAGAAAATCATGAGATTATGCTGCAGAATAAGCAGTGCAAAAGCGGATGGAACATAAAGCGTAAGCTCTCACCTTGGTGTTGTCTGAGCAGTGGCAGTGGAGTTGGTTATGGTACCGTCGGTTTGTCGACTGATTGTAGAGGTTTGCGCTGGCGTGAGAGGTGAGGTACTCGTTGGTAGCAGAATGGTAGTAGTGCCCGATGCTGGCTGGGTGGTGGCAGAGCTGCCCAGTGTCTGGCCAGTTGAGCTAAAACTTGGTGTGGTCGACAGATCCATCGATGGTGTTGTGAGGTGTTCCACAGGCTCATGAGCCGTGGTAGTGACGGTCAGGTTCACATACATATTTGTATCACTGCTATTTCCCACGTAGATCTCGAACTGTCCCTCTTCAACCAGCCAATGCCATTGGTCATCCAAAAAGCTAAAATCTCTTTGCGGCATTAAAACAAAATCCACTCGTTCCGATTGATCGACCGGTATCCTGAGTTTCCTGAACGCTTTCAGTTGACGGGTGGGTCGAGTGATACTGGCTGCCACATCGCGGATATACAATTGTACGACCTCTTCCCCCTCTCTCGTTCCAAGGTTTCTCACATCGACACTGACAGTCACATTCTGCTCCGCCGTGATACTAGTGGCATTCAACCGAAGGTTGCCAAAGACGAAATTAGTATAACTTAATCCGAAACCGAAGGGGTACAACGGGGAGTTCAACACATCAAGGTACTTTGACTTGTCCCGTATGTCCGGCGAGTTCGTTTCTCTGTCAACTGGTCTGCCCGTATTCTTGTAATCGTAGTACAGAGGAATCTGACCGACGTTCCGCGGGAAAGACATTGGCAGTTTTCCACTGGGGTTGACGTCACCGAAAAGTACATCGGCAATGGCATGTCCACCCATCGTGCCTGATCTCCAGGTGATGAGTACTGCTGGAGCACTATGATGTAGCTCTTCCAACGTCATCGGGCGACCGTTCACCACGACAGCTACGAATGGCTTGCCAGTAGCCCTAATTCGTTTCACAAGATCCAACTGATATCCTGGTAGGTCAAGGTCGGTCTTTGAGCCACCTTCGCCTGAATACTCTCTAGGCTCGCCCACAACAAGTACAACAAAATCCGCCGCTTCAGCGACTCGAACAGCGGCATCAAAGCCGGCGCTGGTACGGCAGTAAGCATTACACCCTTCCGCGTAGGTTACTCTACCGGTGGTGTCCGTTACACCGAGCTTTTCCATTATGCCTTCCAGCATCGTCGTCGAGTTCTCCCACTTTGCGTCACCGGCCCAATGATCCAAGGTTTCGATCCTATCGGCAGCCAACCCACCAATCACGGCAATTTTCCCAATGTTTTTGTCGATTGGGAGAGTGTTGTTTTCGTTCTTCACCAATACTAAAGTTCGAGCGGTGATATTTCTAGCCGCGTCACGATGTTCTTTTTTGAAAACGATTTTATCCTCTAAAGTTTCATCCACAAACGGATTGTCGAATAAACCCAGACGAAATTTGATGCGCAGGACGTTACGAACAGCGCCGTCGATGGTGGCGGTGGAAACTTTGCCAGATTGAACCAGCTGGGGACCGTGAGTGTTGTACGTTCGACTGATCATCTCCATGTCGGTACCAGCGTTCAAGGCGTACATTGCTGCTTCGCTGTCGTTGGCCGACAACTGATGGTTGGTCAGCTCGACGACGGCGTCGTAATCGGAGACGACTAGGCCGTCAAACTTCCACTCATCACGGAGGATTTCCCGAAGGAGGAATTCGTTAGCGGTGGCGGGTACACCGCTGAGGTCGTTAAAGGCTGTCATGAAGGAACCCACTCCTGCGTCGATGGCGGCTTTGAAGGGCGGAAGGTAAGTTTCTCGAAGACGTCGTTCGCTCATATCGACGGTGTTATAGTCTCGACCGCCTTCAGCCGCTCCGTAGCCGGCAAAGTGCTTGGCGCAGGCCAGCACCTTATCGGGACGACTGTAGTCATCACCCTGAAAAATACAGCAATAATTTTGACAGAGCGAAGCGAGCGACATGAAGCCACGTACCTGAAATCCGCGGACACGAGCTTTGGCCATCTGGTTCCCCAGGTAGACATCTTCACCCTGGCCTTCCATAACACGTCCCCATCGGGGGTCTCTGGTGATGTCGATCATAGGCGCGAATGTCCAATGAAGTCCCACAGAGCGGGTTTCAGCCGCGGCGATGGCAGAAGCTTGCTCCACAGCGTCGAGGTCCCAGCTGGCGGTCTCGCCCAAAGGTATGGGAAAGAGGGTGCGGTAACCGTGGATAACGTCAAAGCCGAACAAGACAGGGATCTTTAGGCGGGATTCCACAGCATACCGTTGAAGTGTGTTGGTTTGATTCGCACCTCGAACGTTGATTGTCGAACCCAACAGCCCGTTTCTAACCATATCGATCATGTAAGGCTGAAAAGTTCCGACGTAGTCCCCGTCAAGTTGTTGGAGCTGTCCAAGCTTCTCCGCCAGCGTCATGTTACCGACCAGTTCATTGATTCGAGTTTCAATCTCCTCCGGACTTAACTTGCATTCAAGGCAAGGCAGCCCACAGAATAATCGAGAGATTGTTCCCACAATAAAGATTCTCATTGCAAAATCCATCGTTGCACATTCGTACCTGATTTTTTACTACGAAATCTTTGAGCTCATACTATGACAAACCGTCGCTTCTACAGCCCGTAGTGTTAGGTACGGCTTTAACAGGGGTCCCTTACGAGAAATTTAGAGTTCAAGTTTACAACTGATGTTGCGGAATGTGATATACTTTATCGTTATCTGACAAGTGAAACAATTTGCACCAGATTTTGCCTACTGTTCAGTGTTTGAGGACGCTGTGGCTACGGACTATAACTCTACCCGGAAGCGATTACGTGACGGTCCAGTATTTACTATCTTGTCTCAACAAGACAATCACGATAAAAAGTCTTACATCACATCGTTTTGCCGAATGCATGGAGACTCGCTGTGTACGCACAGCATTCCTATAGATTCTTTGAGAGCGGTGCCTTCCTTAAGGTCATACTTGTACTATGGCAAAACGTACACATATAGTCTTTAATTTCTCCGGTACATCCAGTACGTCCATCATGTCAACATTTGTGCCACGTTGTGAACCACTATCCAGATATCGTCGGTTAGGTCTTGTGGTCTTTCCATGGTCGAGAAATGTCCTCCCTCGGGGTGGTTTGACATGCAGATAAGCTTGGGGAAGAACGGCTTGATGAATTCAGTTGGGTGAGTAGCGAAAGGCGCCTCCCAACGAAAGTCGGAGAAGACCGTTGGCACTTTTACCGGAAACCTTTCAAAGATTACAGTTTTGCCTTGTTCGGGAAAGGCTTCTGCCGCGCTCGATATGACTAAGCAGAGCGGGTACTATTAACTTACCTGGCTTGTTCCAGATGGATACCGCAACCGTAAAAGCCGCAGTTCTCCTTGTAAATTTGAGTTGAAGAGTATCCTGTTTCAGTAAACCAGTAAATGGCTACATTGGTTAGCAGATCATCCATGGTAAAATGCTTGGAAAGTCCCCCGTCCGGCAGTTGAACGTTGTTTTGTCTGGTGAAGAAGCTAAACTGCATCAGGATCCAGGCTGCTAGTCCCACAGGCGAGTCCGCAGTTCCCACACCTGCAAGAAATACAGGTCAGCGCTCTGACAAACCTACCATCACCAACAATCGTCACATTAATATCAAAATGCAAAAGCAGTTTGATATTCCTCAGACATACCAACAGTGTAAGGTTTTGTTGCAAACATGTGCATGTATCCGAATTCTGTGACAGAGGGCTTGAACACACCACTCCAGTTGGACAGCAGCTTGTACGTTTCCGAAGTGTTTGACAGCAAAAGCGAAGGAAAAAGGCTAGCGACTGGTGTTTGGACCATTAATGGGAAGACTGGAATAACCACTAAGCTGATATCTAGGCCAAGCACTCTGAAAAAGGACTGAATGACACAGGGACGAAACACTGCCGAGCGTCATAAAAGGTAAAGACACAGTGTGGGAAAACCAGCCTACCTTTCCGGGTACATAACTGCAGCATAGCGAGCGATGAATGCTCCCCAGTCGCCGCCGTAGGCGAAATAGCGCCCATAACCCAAGCGCACCATTAGTTTGTTCATGATACGGGCCATGTGAGACGGATCCATGCCTAGGGAGAAAAAAACACGGCGAAGTTGAAGGAAGTTTCAAGACCGGAGAGCCCGAAAAAGCATTGGCACGCTCATTCTGCTTAGCTTGGGAAGACATACCGGTCACTTCGGGGGCTTCAGAAAATGCGAAGCCCGGAAGCGAGGGGATGACAAGATCCAGAGTATACAGTTGGCCGTTATACGCTCTTGGAACTTGCAGGAGGGCAGCCATCTTGTACAGCTCGAAGAAGCTGCCGGGCCATCCGTGGAGCATCAGCAGTGGGTAGGTCTTGGTTGGCTTTCCAGCCGGATCAGCCTTGATATGGACAAAGTGGATATGCAGTCCTTCTATTTCCGTCTTAAAATGAGGGTACTGGTTCAACATGGCTTCCTGTTTTCTCCAGTCGAAGCTGTTTGTCCAGTAATCGACAACCTGTATGATATTCAAGTGCCGTGAAAATGTCCAAGAATGGCGAAAGTGGCTTGGCGACTTTACCGTTTTCATGTAGTCCGGATGGAAGCCATAGGTGAAGTTGACTCCTTTCGTTACGGCTTTTGGGAATCTGGTGTTGCGAAGCCGTGTCTGCAAGTCGTCTAGATCAGCTTGCGAGATGTTGATATTGAACGGAATAATTTCCTCATTGTCGGCTGTCTTGTTGCCCGATGCTGACCAGACTTGGTCGTCGAAAGGGAAAGCAATGTGAAGTGGAGGCCGAGGATGCACCAACAACTCGACGAGATCCGGTCTGTAAATAAGGAAGCCGAAGAACACAGCGGAAAACAACGTGCTTCCCAGCAGAAAAATCCCCAACAGTGCCATCGGATATCGTGATTAGAATATGTTACATGCTTTGCTAGAACGTCAAACAATGGCTACCGACGCCGGTGTTTGTAGGCGAATACGATGGAAATCATCAGCTGTTCGCCAGACAGCATACTGACTTGCTTAAAAGTTGTATACTGGCTCCGGGCGTCCTGTCAGGCTGACAGCGTGCTGCAACAGATCTAGACCGTGCTTACAAAAACTGCTACTTTCTCTTGTATGTCTCCCTGGATCGAAAGCATGCCTCGCGCAAAAAAAATTACGTAACTGGATCTTCACTAAAGAGTGCTGTAGAACTTGTTTGTGGCGTAGCGCCTTTGTGTATACGCGCGACGAGAAATTATGGGCTAGTAAAGATGTGGGCCAAGCGGCCCAAGCCTTTTCGCTAGGGAAGAACGTACGGACGCGAGTGATTCACAATAATACACTCTTCGACACGCTGCTAGGTTTGAATTGCCATTTTCCCGCCTTTTCCGCCTGGCCCATGATTTGTACTGGCTTATAATTTCTCGTCGTGCATGTACGAACCGAAAGTATACTGCAGTAACCAGTCTCACCACAATGCACCTAAATGCTCGCTGTTAGTCACCATCGGGTAGCTCCAAGACCGCCAAGCCACCAGCCGAGAGCAGCCGTTCTTCGTCCTCACCTCAGGGAGCTTCCTCAGCTGTCAAACCGTTGAAGCCACACTGAAGACATGTCTTTCTGACCTTCCGGACTTGCACCGGTACTTCTTCTACAGTTCAATGATAGGAGCAGCCATGACATCAGCCCAGAACGAAGAATGGCCAATGGAAATAGTCATGCTTCACGACCTTCGTCCGCCGAGAAGTTCCTATCCTTGACCTGCAGCCTTACTCATATCCGCTTGCAGCCTGCAACTTTTCACAGCTGTCGTACGACTTATATTTAACATTGATATTTTTCAACCCTTTTTGGGCCTCGCAAGCTTTTCACAAGTCTGTGCACGCGTATGCAGTCGCTTAGCCAAGAGCTCGGCGGGTTCCAAGCAAGGCACTTGGTTCACGAGTCGATATTTACCCTCCTGTCTTTGTCTAGCCGCTGTGTGCTTCAGTTATAGTCATTAGAGAGGTTGATACTTGGCTGGATTAGTTTAGTGTTTTCGATTAGCACAGTTTTCTGACTCCACCCACCCGTTCTACTAATCATGCACAGGTTGCGATCCGCCATACCGGGTTCGGTTTAGCATAGTGTACGTACGTACATCGCCAAACGTAAAGCAGCAGTTAAAGAAGCAGTTAGAGCGTCCAGCACAAAGCTACAGCTATATCAGCAGTTAAGGAGATTGGAATGCTGCAAAGTTCATCAACAAAGCTACAGTTAACGTTGGAGCTTGCAGTCAAATTATGCAAGTAGCCAAAGCTACAGTTAAACCTACAGTTCTGGGGATAATTATTCCTGGTTAAAGCTACAGTTAACGGTAGCGTTAACTGTGGCCCTGCGTGCACTGCAACGGGCGGTGAGTTGACGATACGCTTAACTACAGCTTTGATTATATGAAGACTACGTTGAAACTGCAGGTTTGACTGCAGCCTTGGTGCTCCTTTTGAGTTAAGAAAGAAAAATAGTTATTCAGCTTTGTGGCTGTGATTCCTGGGCTCCTGGCTGAAGTTAAGAGCCAAGTGTTTCTCAAAAGCGACGTGGAATCTCAAACTTGATTTTCTATTTGGATATGGTTTTGTATTCCATGGTCTGAAGACGGTTTTCTTGATCTGGCGGTCATGATACCAAACGGAAAGAGAATCCTCAGCAAGGCTGGGGATGTGGTGCAACAGTTCGAAATGCGAAAACTGTCAGTTGAAAAAGTCAAAAATCGCCGTAAAGTAGACGACAGAGAAAGTTTACTGATTCACGCAGCATGATGGCTGCCAGACAGTAATCAATGCCCACGGTGGAACTTGACCAGGCCACTAAACACTTTCCACTAAACAGGGCTTAGTGGGCTACACGCACTAAGCACGATTAGGAATTTGCATAGCATATTGGGTTCAACGCGTTCAGGCCCGTCTCCTCCGCCTGATCTGATTGGCTGGCCACTGTGCTAATCCGGCTTACTAAACTAAACATGGCGAGTATCAACCTCTGGATTCCGCTGCTGTCCTAGAGATATGGTCTGTCAAAGTTAAACCGTTCTTAGTTTCTGAAGGTAAGCCGACTTATCAAGTTACCTGTCTACCTCTAACGCTCCAAGGAAATGGGGATATGCAGAGACAGTTCCATTTTACTAAAATCGACACACTCTTCCGAATGAGCCATACATGTTCAGAGATGAAAACTCCAATGAAGCGGGATATCACACATCACGTGACCATATAGATTAACCGGATTAATGAAAACATGGCTCCCAGAGTAACTTTTGGCGCTCTTTCCCAAACGCATCCTTCTAATACAGTCGCATAATCCAGTCACATGATACCAACACGCTTATACATGTTTGCCCGCAGACGGTGTCTAAGATGAATTCTTATCCCCTGCTCGATAAGGAGCCTTTCGTGGTGATCAGACCAACCAGCGACATGATGTAAGACATTCTACTCGTTGGTAACTTAAAATATACTACTGTATGACCCTTCTAGCCTATAGTTCATCAGTGATTCATTTGCGACCTATCTTTATATTTCCCGACGACGACGCGAGTAGCACGTGAACAAGAGCCACCTGTCGAACAAAGAATAGCTTCAGCGTCAGTAACACAAAAACGCTGACGGGAAAGACTTCCAACCTACAAGAACGGCTTCTGTACTTTGCATCCGAGCCGTCTCTTGGTTTGCCTCATTCCCCATTCGATATTCGGGATCGCTGTCAGTTCTCTCAATGTTCTACTGTACGGACGATGGCATGAGGCTTAGGAGTGTTCAACTAGTGGTTGTGAATCGGTACGCTTGCATGGTTTGTGTTTCTTGACGTCAACCGACTCCTCCAATGCTTACTGCTTGCTTGCATTTCTTTGAAGGGTGCACAGGAAATCCATTGATCTGTCTTTTCCCAGAATCGGGACTGCGGTAGAGATTCTACAGCAAAAGTCAATTAGTGCAATCTTCCCGAACTCATGTAACCAACTGCGTTGTTCGTGCTCACCAAAGACGCTCTCGAACTACAGTATCACACTGAACACCACCACTCGAATGACTAGACGCAAACCTGCGCAGTTCACAAATAACTCCAGATGAGTGAGTTTTATGTTTCTTGAAATCCGGACTTCCAGTTGGTATTACGGACCGCGGGACCGTAGTCTCAACCGAAGATAGAATGCATATGGATAACAACGGGAAGAGTGATTTTGTTAGACTTTAGTAATATGCCATTTCTGGAGTTTTGTTTCGTTTTGAAAGTCCCTTTCAACGTAATTCCAATATACCACTCTAACTAGGCATATGCTAAAACCAGGGCCTGGACTGGATCGGTGGATCCTTGTATCTGGATCCTGTATCTGGATTTCCCCTGGATCTGTACTCTGTATCTGGACTATCATATTTTAAAACGGAGGTGACAGGTGAATGACAAAAATTTTTTTACAAGGAACCCCCGAAAAAAATCCCTAAATAAGAGACAGAAATTAAGAAAACTGAATATTTAGAAAACTGAAGATTCAGAATAAATTTTCAAACGAGGGGTACGGGTATGGTCCATTAAACATTAATGGTAATAGGAAAATAATAATTGATAAACTGAAGAGAAAAACTTTGCCAGATATTTAAAACTGTCTCAGATGAATCTCAAACCGTTGTAGACAGGGCGTCTGTCGCGTCTTCCCCCTCTCCTTTCCGACTTTCTTTTCCCTACCTCTGGGTACGCTTTCACCATAGCATACTTGACCGAGTTCTGGATCGATTTCTGATCAGACAGGCTCAGCTCCGCGTAGTTTTTTTCTTTGAAGAAGGAGACAGCCAGGCGTTCATACAGAACATCAGAGTAGACAAAGCTCTCCGCGTCTTCTTCCACCATCGCTCTTATCGCATGTGTTAATGATCCTGTTGGCTTTAATGGAATTTCTTTTGTTGCGGTTTCAACAGCCGCATGCACGGGCGCGGTAAAAGAAGTGGGTGGCGGATTGGACGCAGGAGAATGCGCATACGTAAACATGTCGCAAAGCCGATTATGTTTTGTCTGCAGTTTCGCCTTCCTAATATTCCTCAGATATCGGTCGACAGTTTCAACTGAGTTGTACAAATCCGCAATTTGCCAGCTGTTTTCTTCCGGACCGTAATTCTTCCACTTGACAAGGAACTGCTTTACTCCGTTTTCCGTCCTGTCTGCGATTATTCCGTCCACTTCATATTCCAAAGGACCTTGATCTTCCACTGGAACAACGAGGAGAGGGGGCGGCGGCAATGAAATTCTTGGTAACTGACGTTCCTTCACTGGCACAACAAAGTCCAAGGGTCGCATTTTCAAATGCAGTATTTTTGATCAAGTTCAGTAAGAAATGCAAATACCGATGTTGGGACCAAACGTAAAATTCGGGCGCAGAGTGAACTCTGACTAGATGAGCGCATTAAGCGCGATCGGATTTACCAAGGAACGAATAACACGGAATGACAGAATACTGGTCGGTGGCTGACCGTGGCTAACCTCGCCCGGTTAGAAACGACAGTCACTACCCGGTTCAAAATGACAAACTGGACAGCTGATTTCCTGTTGTCAGTTCGGAATACCGTGGCAACAACTTTTCGCTAAGTTCATACAACGGGTGACTGAAGACGCAGAATTTAGACAAAAAACTTTACTGTGGCTAAGTTCGAACTTAGACCTTCTTTCCGGTGAACTGCTTCAAAAACTTTTTGTGGCTTGGCTCAAACGATTCTTCGTCCTCGGTTCGAATCACGATGTCGGATGGATTGAATTCTTTGTCGTGCTTCTCGACGCATTTTGCGTTAGCGTGGAAGTAAACCGGAGAAACTTTTCCATTTTGTTCTTGATTGTTCTTCTTGGAAGATCGTATCATCTGACTGACGACGACCAGGTCTTTCGGGGGACTGGGAGCATCACCGTCCAACCGAAACTCGGTATGACAACCAGAGCACTTTTTCACACTTCCGTGACAGCCAGACAGAAAACGAAGCTCGTAAGTGAATGGCTCGACAGCTGCAACGGAATTCTTGGTTCGTTTCTTCGCTGTGTTCTCTGCGGCTGTTCGATAAGCCAAGGCTTTACCTGAAACCGACCAGCATCACACAATCGTTCCGCTGCCATGAGGTCAGAAAAGATGAACTACCTTCAGCAGAAGTTAAAGTTGAAACCTGCGACGTCTTTTCGTTAGTTCCAAGGCGGCGCTGGGTCCGGTTGTGACGTTTTAGTCCAGTGCCTTTTGCAAGCTGGAATGACGCAATCTTGTCTAACGGGGCCTCGGACTTCTGTTTGTTGTGCCACATTGCGTATGCCGCGCTGACCTTCTTGACGGCAGCGACAGCCAGCGCGTGTTGACATATCTTCCCAACTCTGTATGGAAGACAAGTCTTTGCGTCGCAGGCTACCTGTCCGGTCTTCGGGTTAATGGTAACGGTATGAAATTGATTTCTGCTGCTGTGACTGGCCACAATGAAGCACATGTCGTCATCACCCGGCGCAGCGGTGATATACTTCTTGTTGTCCATCAAAGCCCGCGCTTTCACTTCGAGCTGAAGACGCTGTCCACTTTGTATATTCGCAAAGCCATCGAGCAGTGAATCTTCAGAGTCAACAGGGGAAGCACGAGGGGAGGAAGCTTCGGGCAGAGTCTTCTGAGTGAGCTCGAAAATTTCGCCCTCCAAAGAATCCTCAACGATAACCACGTCTACTTCCTTCTTCAACACAGGCTGGGTGTGTATCTTTCTCAGAAGCTTCTTTCTGTCTTTTTCCGATTGCCTAATTAAAGACTTGGAATTATTGACTTTCGAATTTATCAAAGGCTTGAGCTAACGAAAGGGACGAGACTACCGCCTGATCACTTACACCCGAAAAAAATCTGTGGCCCGGACTTTCAGATGGTTGTATTGGTCGAGCAGATCCATTCCAGGTGTTCGGTCGATCAGCGTCTCTTCAATGTCCTTTTCTTGTTTCTGCACGAGCTTCTGCATTGCCTCAACAAAGGGAGTGAGCTTCATCTTCTCTTTGCCTGTCTGCCGCTTTATTACGGAGTTCATACATTCGTTTGCGTTCTGAGTATAGACGTCCAAGTTCAGTTGACAAGCGATCCGTGTCGACAGCGACATGCAGTTCTGTATCAGGTGCTCTTTCTTCTCCTTGAAGTACGAGACAAAGTCAGCGCCTTCTTCCATGATCGCAGTCCATTTCTCATACAGGGCGCCAGCAGCAGCAGTCTCGAAGTCTCCCCCTGCACAGTCCACCAAACCAGCCGTCTTGTCTGTGCCTTGCTTCTTTCCGAAGATGTCTTGAATGACCTGCATAGAGACGTCAGGTTTTTCCCCAAGGGCACGAAGCTTCTTCTCTATGTTATCGCGCATGTGTATGTCACAGAGAAGATGGTTCGCTGCTGGAAAGAGATCTTTGAACGGCTGGTACAAAGCCGGATCACCATCAGTGCCATACACCTTCAAGTCTACCAACTCAGGACAATGTTTCTTCAGAGAAGCTGCCATCTGCCAGTACGTCGCCCGCGACTTGTCTTGATGGATGAAGATAGCACCTGAACATGAACAGGTTAGCTTCACAAATGTTTTTGATAAGCAGTGGACTATCAATACCGAAACTCCTTTAGTATCATCGTTAATAAAACTTACCGAGCATGACTGGATGATCCCCAATATTGGCAGATCTCGACCGAAGAAACAGGTGTCGATACGTCACAGCAGTAACGAAGAACTTTCCCACGTTGAACATGGTGTCGACGCCAAGCACAGAAAAATTATCAGCATTCGTGCAGAATCGTACCATGTCACCGAACTGTCTCTTTGTTGCGCAGAAGATGAAGAGCGATGGGACTGCGTGGATTTCGTTGATGAATCTGAGAGACGGAAAGTCGAATTCTTTCTTGCATTTTTCCTGAAGTCCCATGATGTCATCTACTGGCTGCGCGTCTTGAGTTAAATTTCGGATTTGTTTCGTGCCGGTTGGGATACTAGCGGGGTTCTTTACTGTGTAGATCTCATCGCGATCCTCTTCAAAGGTCTTCAG
The DNA here is from genome assembly GCA_001949185.1 of Ramazzottius varieornatus. Classification (NCBI taxonomy): domain Eukaryota; kingdom Metazoa; phylum Tardigrada; class Eutardigrada; order Parachela; family Ramazzottiidae; genus Ramazzottius; species Ramazzottius varieornatus. The sequence goes on from BDGG01000007.1 coordinate 445,903, forward strand.
AGCGTTGCCGCGGTCTTGGCTCTTTAATGACTTCTTCACGCTTTGATAGCTTCGACTGTAAGGCTTTGATCCGTGTCGACGGTTACCATGCTGTGAAGGTTCGAAGGAATGTGCCTCCTTGTCAAACTGGTAATACAGAAAGGAGTAATCACGCTTGGCATGGCTGTCGTCGTGAGCGCGAATGTACACTCGTCTGAAGTCTTTGGACGAGTTGCAGATCCAAGTCTGTCGAGTGAACCAGTATCCCTCTTCATCAGCGTCGTACTCTTCCTTCGTTGCGCTCATCAATTTACCTTCGGTGCGGGTGAAATAGAAGGAGCGCGGACCGTGTGTTGCAGAATATGCTCCGTTATCGTCGGAGAGAACATCACGCGGATCAGTCAGCGACTTCTCATGCATGATGAACACACAATGATCTTCTGGTCTAAATGGCGGATCTTTCGCGACAGGATCGATTTCCAAATGGACGTCCAGTAACAGCTGGACAGCATCAAACGTGCCGACTGTCTGGTTCCTTCCTCGACTGAAGCAGTCTGTGTTAGCGTACTTGCAAGGCGAATATCCCAAGCTACGTCTGAAAACAAGTATCAACAGTCACTTGTTAATTTCTGAACGTGGTTTGTCTTGTGAATCGGGTAATCGCAATTATCTAATTAAAAGTTCGCAATTAAATTTCTGATGCGAAGCTAGTCTTAAACCAGAACCGGCTCACCTGAGCTCATCAACGTCCTCTGGATCAAGGTTGAACGATTTTTCTGCTTCCGGTGTCTCCTTGTGTTCGGAACTGATGGTCTGGTAATCATCGGTTTCTTTGAATGCTGCCTTCAAACTCCTCCGCGCACCTTGATCCTCTTCGTCACTGCTGTCGAGCGTGATGACGTCTTTACTTGGCTGCTTCTTTCCGGTGATTGAGAGTACGGTTGACTGTCTTCCCGCACTTCCCGACAAGTACGCGCTCAAGTTTCTTTTGAAGCCCCGATCAATCTAGAAGACCATCGCATGTTGAAATTGAGATTATGGAGGTTATCGTGTTCGTATTAGGATAACTAATTAATCTCTTACCGCTTGAAACGACGATGGTTTTTTAATGGGGCTGTTTGGCATACTGCTTTCACTTTCGGAATTATACGGCACAAGCAAAGGAAATCTGCAACCCAAAAGCGTGATGGTCAATATTCAATTTGTTTTCATGATCTGACATTTTTCTGATGGCTTAATGGCTAAAACGCGAATGTCCACTTACGATGATTTCTCTCTGCCTCATTTCCGCTGGATGACTCCTCCATGACCCAAAAGTGGCGACCAAGAGGCAGAATAATACTCACGAAAATATCGGATTACGTTTCAAATAACAGTATCAAAAAGACGGAAATGAGGAACGAAACGTCGACCGTTATTGCATTTGTGCATCAGACACTGATGAAGCAATATCGCTATCGTGTGAGCGCCAAAAGATTTCTCATTTAAGGCTGGTTCTTCACTTCATTGTCTGTAAAAAATCTCCCTGCAGCTTTGTTGTTCTGTTGCAGACTGGCGCCCTTCACGGTCTCAACATTAGGAGCGTGATAAGCCGGTCGAGTTGCATCGGTGGCCGTTACTGCGTAGTTATGTGAATTTACGTACAGAGACAACATTCCATTTTTGTAGAATATTATTCGGAGAATTTTCGTCTGCATATTGTATTTTTAATATTTAAAATGTACATCAGTCCAGATACAGAGTACAAATCCAGGGGAAATCCAGATACAGAATCCAGATACAGGGATCCACCGATCCAGTCCAGGCCCTGGTTTTAGCATATGCCCTCTAACTAAGCGCCGGTTAAGCTGCCTTCGGCACTCTATTTCTGATATTCAATTTTCAAAGTCTGGGTAGACACATTACCCTTAAAAACGACTTTACCGCTAACATTAATCCAACAGCCTGGGAGATCGATGTCTCCCTCGTAAGTACCGTCGCACACTTCTAGTCCTACGATTTTGACTTGAGACGGGCTCTTGACCACCCATTCCCGGAAAGGTTCAGTCCTACCACCCCATGGAGGATGCATGCCATGGCAGGAATCATATTTGGCTCTCCAAGATCCTGACTTGTCTTCGGTAAGTCCATCCATTGTTTTCACCCTTCCTGAAGCGGCAAAATAAAAGAAAGTAAGTGCTCTGCTCGGTGCGACGGTTTACAGATGAGAATTCCGTCATTAAACTAACGCATTCTGCTCTAGGAGCCTTCATCGTGAAATACCCATCAAGAATTTAGCTAGGATCCAGTTCAGAGAGGAGCATACCCAGGTCCACTTCGCAATGGTAAACAACAGTTGCTTCTCCCTCATTGCGCCATTTTCCAATCACTCGAGCAGTAGGTATCGCAGCGAAGTAAATTCCTGGACCCAGTCTACCTTCGGTACTCATCAACAAGCCCGACCGCGTGATGGGAGATGCTGCTCCCACTTTTGTTCCATGACCTTTGACACAGCAGTATGACTATAATTGGAGCTCAGTGCAATGATGAGCGAGCATTCGTACCTAGTATGCAGGCATGTCGCATATAGCAGTCGGAACTGACATGGTGAGAATCGTCGTTGCCACACAGTGCACAGTGATGCTTCTCATGGTCCCATCTGCATCCATCAGCCTTGCATCGCGGCATAATGTCAGAAAGCACCAGAATACCGAGCTCAGAAATAAGCTAGAATACTTTAGCTGTTGTTCCGTGACCAATCTGCCAGAAGAAGAACACCATAAAACGTCGACTTGCAAGGTTATATCGATATTCATGAGCAGGAAATCCGTCTTTTTTTAGAATCAAATAGTGTATTAATGTAGGTAGAGTATACGGAGTTTTCAGAATTATGCAGTTACTGTTTGCATCCGAATGCATCGTTCTCGACATGGCCAGTACTATGCTATCTAGTTTATCTGAACGCCACAACAGTTTAGGTAGACTGAACCAACAGTCGATAAGGAGTGTTGCCTGTCAATTAGCCGGATATGGAAGAGAACGGTTCTTTGTCAGTCTTTGTTGGCTATTTATTGGACGATAGTCCTCATCGGCTTCCGTTTAGTAACAGCAACAATACTAGGTTACTCATCCGTTGCACATTGTCAAGAGTGCTTCCCTGCCTGTGATCAAATTTGATTGGTTTCGAGTATATGCGCAAGCTTACTGCCACTGCAGTAATACGATCACAACTGCTAATCAAATTTGAGCACGGGCTGGGAAGCATTTTTGACGTTTTAATCAGAATTTCTGGCCGAAGTAGAAGATAGGGGAAGCATGGGCGTGGTGTGCAACCGGCTCATATGAACCACAGTTGGACTGAGTCCGAATGATAGAGTGGCACCGAGATATCGTTCTTGCAGATATCGTGTTGTACATTCCGGTCGCTCGAGAAGTAGACATTGTTCTTCCATTTTTATTCTCTCACCAGTCAAACATTTACCGTACAGCTTGCCTAAAATGGAAAAAGACGACGTCAAGAGTCCACTAGCAATCAATATGATAGAAAATTTAACTATTTCTTTTCAACCAATGTGAAGGCACGAGATTTTCGAAAGCAGTTTAGTATAGCTGAGCTGTCAGCCTCTGACCATCCCTTCATAGCTGGACTCGCTTACCACGAAGCAATTTCCGTGGTAAGCGAGTCCAGTTTTCTGGATACAGGGATGTCGGTTGCACGGCTCCGCCAGAAGTGCCTTTCGTTGTTCGATGCTTATCCGCAAGATATACTCCACTGCATCTCCGTCTGTCGAACCAATCCCCAATCTGAAAACGTCTTCCTGAATCTCTACTGCTTGTCTGACAAAGATGTGGTGCGATAAGAAAGAGAAGGTTCGATACTTTGAACAGAGAACAAAAAGTAAATACAACAGATTGCCCGTGCTACGTGAACGAACGAACGAACAAAAAATCAAAAGTACTCATGGCGAGAACTCTTGGGTTTACTTTAATTTTGCAGCTTTGAGATCGAAAAATGGGTTTCGGCGGCCCAATTTCTGGAAACTCATTTTTGCTACCAAATGACCCTTTTCTGGCGTTAAGTTTAAGAGAAGATCCAGGGACAGGGAATCGAAAGTTTGCCGTACCTCGCCGTGGCTCAAAGTCTCAAAAAACTGTTCGCCCTTTTGGGAAGACACTCGGGAAAATTTTAGGGGTGACCAATATCTGAAACATCCCCGCCAGGGGGTGTAATGCCAGAACGACTGCCAGCCCTAATTTGAGGGCTTTCAAGTTTCTATGCAGGGGTGCAATCTAACCGCTTAACCTGTCTTGAGTATTTTCAGGACGAGCGAAGCGAGTCCTTTATAGGTCTGTCGAAAAGTCAATGTGTGTCGCAAATGGTGAAGCTTTCTGATATCGCAAACTTCGTTATGTAAAACGATGCGCGAGGTGACCGGGGTTGCAAGAAGTTTTTATTCGGAATCCTTATCAAACCTCATACGCCTGTCACGATGGGCGCAGTGAGAAAGACATCCGACCACGGGAAGAACTTTGCCAGTGTTCCGGAAGAAACATTAGCAACAACGCGTCATACAAGTTATGACTATGATGACCATGAGGATTTGTGGGGTCGTCCGCGCAATTGGACTTCAGCTCCACCCCCTCTGGCACCACCAAGAATGACGGAGCGCACATCCATAAGATTACGAGCAGACGCTACTAACTTTGCCAGCCGCTCAACCCTTGCTCACATGGTCTACGAGCAGTTGATTGTCCCAGGACGAAGCGGCAGGGTAGTGGACGACCGAGCAACGGAGGCGCGAAGCGCCGGAGTGCGAGTCCGCAGGGGGTTCAGGGGGCTTAGCCCCTTGATGTAACTAGAACAAACATTGTGCCCCATGGCTGTTAGGACTCTGCACTCAGCGTGCGCGCTCGTATTGTGAGAAGCGCTAGTCAGGACGAGCGAAACGAGTCCTTTATAGGTCTATCGAAAAGTAAATGTGTGTCGCAAATGGTGAAGCTTTTAATATCGCAAACTCCGTTATGTAAAACGATGCGCGAGTTGACCGGGGTTGCAAGAAGTTTTTATTCGCGACCTTTATCAAACCTTATTAGAGCCCTGCAATATGCAGTACGTTCTGCACTGCACTGCATCTTACTGCAATGCAGTGCAGGTGCAGTCGCCGAAATGGTGAGAAAATGCAGTTGCAGTGCAGTTGGAGTTTTAAAAGTGAGCACCGTTCGCCGCAGTATACTGTTGTTGCCCCAAAATAGTGGTAAATTCAATTTTTTCTGGTCGGATTGTACCTTTTTCGTTTAAATCTCCGTAAAACATTCACGTTCACGATGTATTTGACATGTACTTCCCAAGACATGCAGAAATTCTGAATTTTTAAAGGCAGTTCAATGCAGTTGCAGTTTGGAGAACAGCCAAAAAATGCAGATGCGGTGCAGTTGGAGTTTGTGAAAACCGGATGCAGTGCGGAAGCAGCACGCGTTTCAGGTGCTGCTGCAGGGCTCTAAACCCCATACGCCTGTCACGATGGGTGCACTGAGTAAAACATCCGACCACGAGAAAAACTTTGCCAGTTTTCGGAAATGTTCCGCAAAAACATTGGCAATAATGGGGGAAGGAGGAAGGAGAAAGGGGGAAGGGGGAAGGGGGTTCAGTGGTCAGGAGCGACTGACCCGAAAAAACAAATGAGAGAATCCCTCTCATTTGTTTTTCTTTTGTTTCTATCGCATTCGCTCGGCTTTCCCAGTGGTCAGCACCACTAGCTAAACTGCTAATAAGACGAGCCGCATCCAAGTGCTGCGGACTTTGTTGTCATGTTAACTGTCGTGTCGCATGTCATTTCCGTCACGATATAAACCTAGTCACGAATACAGAAACCTGCAATTGTTAAAGTCGGTCACATGATTTTGCATGTAAAAAGTCTTTTTCTGGACATACATCGGTAAAGTCTGATGGTCAAAACAGCGAAATAGGGACACAAGACAGCGAAATAGGGACACAAGATAGAAAAATATTATCGCTTTTAGATAAGACAAAAATTTTCAATTACACAACATGAAAAACTACCAAATAAATCAGTGAGCCTCCACGGCTGAGTTTTCCTCGGAGGATATTCATATTCTTCCGCCTATCTCAATGTTACGTGTGCTCCATTAAGAACCATCGTTCCAGCAGTTATATTACCGCCGAAAGTTACTCTTCCACTGATATTAATCCAGCAACCGGGAAGATGGATGTGTCCGTCGTAAGTTCCATCACAAATTTCCAATCCAACAATTTTTACTTGCGAGGGGCTCTTGACCACCCATTCCCGGAAAGGTTCAGTCCTACCACCCCATGGAGGATGCATGCCATGACAGGAGTCATAGTTGGCTCTCCAGGATCCTGATTTGTCTTCAGCAAGACCGTCCATTGTTTTCACCTTCCCTGTTACAAACAGATAAATGAAACACAACAGTGTGTCTGGCTCTGCCCCTTTTTAGATCGGATCTAGCAATTTGACCAGCGGATTCCGGTTTGACAATTTTAGCAACGAAAAAGTTCTTCAAAAAAGACACGTACCCAGGTTCACTTCGCAGTGATAAAGAACCGTTGCTTCCCCCTCATTGCGCCATTTTCCAATGACCCGAGCAGTAGGTATCGTTGCGAAATAGATCCCTGGGCCTAACCTACCTTCAGAACTCACCCTTAAACCGGACTGCGTAATGGAAGATGTTGCGCCCGTTTTTGTTCCATGACCTTTGTAAGAGTATATGATTGTTAAGCACGTTACGCGTGATGAAGAACCGATTTTTTTACCTAATATGCAGGCAAATCGTCTAGGACAGTCAGCACTGACGTGACGAGAGTCGCCATCTCCACAGAGTGCACAGTGATGTGTCTCGTGACGCCAGTTGCATCCCACAGCGTTGCATCGCGGCATGATGTTCACGAAAATCCAATTATCAAGTCCAGAACTCGATTTCAGTTAATCAAGTTAGTTTGGTGTCCGCAAGTCAAGTCTTTGCGAAAGGAAAACGAAGACGAAACGTTACTGCACAAGTCAAATTGCGCCAACTTGACAGGTTTGTATTTAATCATCTTAATTCAAAATCTTAAACGGATGTTGTCGACAGACTCGACACTGGACAAAGACAGTCGCGTTTCATACTTTCAACAATCTGATGATAAAACAAGAACTACATCGGTGTTCCCTAAGTAAGTGTTTACATTGTCGCCAACTGTATCTAAACGCTGCGACTAAAAGAGGGATAAGACAGATGTCAAGTAATGGTCTGCAGTCGACGATACTCCTCGGCAGAATTATCGGTGGTCTGCTCATTGTGCAACAGTAGTTTGGGTCGAAGCAGACGGTTTGGGACCGGCGCCAGTTATGACAGTTGAGATAGCGCAGAGTGATCGAGGTATTGTTCTTGCAACACGAGCGGACGTTAGACCGAATATCAACCTCGATAACGAATCGTCCCTTACGAGGGGATTTAGCCAATGCTCCAGTCTCATCTGACAAACTGAAACGACAGAGAGGTAGAGGAGAGTTTTCTCTATCGACTGGCATAGACCAGGTCGGCAGAAAAAAATCCTGGAAGACACAGCAGGAAGCGGAAGTGACGTCAGAATCTGGGCGGAACATGGGCGTCAGCAAAGTTTACATCGGCCTCAGTCAAGTGGTTTGAGTGTCTGCTGGTTGATTTGCTATTTGATTGGTCTGTAGCGCTATTATGGGTAACAGAGCAGCTGATCACTACAGTTGTGACTGTTTCGTCAAACTTCGTCCTCTTTTCTCGTCTGCTCTCCTCCAGTTATCACAGACCTGGATTCTGGTGTGGACCTTATCAATAAGCCAACCGCACCTCTGACAAGTGCCTTCAGTCATGGTCACTTGGAGAGTCGTTGGGTTGAAAATCCTGTTCATAGACCATCTCCAAAAGCTTTAGGATGTTCAAGGGGTTAACAGAATCCATGTCTGCGATAACTGAGGAGAGAAAACGAGAAA
>BDGG01000007.1:453898-494908 GCA_001949185.1 Ramazzottius varieornatus
GATAACTGGAGGAGAGAAAACGCGAAAAGAGAACGAAGTTTGACACAACAATCAAGACTAGTGATCAGCTGCTCTTCTACCCATATAGTGTTACAGACCAATCAAATAGCGAATCGACCAGCACACAATCAAATTACTTGACTGATGCCGATGTTCCGCCCAGATTCTGACGTCACTTCCGCTTCCTGTTGTGTCTTCCAGGATTTTTTTCCGCAGACCTGGTCTATCCCAGTCGATAGAGAAAACTCTCCTCTACCTCTCTGTCGTTTCAGTTTGTGACATAAGACTGGAGCATTGGCTAAATCCCCTCGTTAGGCACTACAGTAACCTGCCGAAGTAAACAAATATAGGCGGGTATTATACTTGGCTCTTGCTTGATGAAAGACTCCAATGACCGGAACTACCGCTTAGAACCACTGGAATTCCCTGAAGGCGCCTTTGTGAGCATACCTGCTTGGTGTGGGATCCGATGGACCCGAATCTCCACAAAATGCTCGAACAGGTTCAGAAAGACTGCCCAACAGTATCCGCCTTAGTGATATTCGCATAAGAGTAACTCGACCAAACCCAATTTTAATTCAACAAGCCCGAGCTGCCAGAGCTCTAATGTAGTCTTAATATGATATGTCCCGGCCTCAGATTGTCTAATATAATGTTAATATCTTACTATAAACTTCTTATGTCGGGTTCCTTTTACAATATATTACAACATATCGAATCACTTTCAGATCATTATGTCAACGGTAGAAAAGAACTTCCCTCCTTAACAACGTTGCCAGTAAAATAGTCTTACCTAGATCCAGCAACAGGAAGCTCATGAGTTCACAGTCAGAAGATCTGCCAAGGAACTGTCCGAAAATAAAACAGCAGTTTTTATCGGATTCTGTCTCTTCTCTGGATGCTCGCGGAGCTCCCTTCCTTCGATCATGCTGACATCCCTGGGAAAACAGCCAAAATATATACAATGACTTCCATAAGTATTCGGGTACCGGCATCTGTGTTAAAAAATGCATATATCGTTGTTTTTCAACCAATCCGCATTCTTCCACTTGTGCTGCAAGGACAAGTAATTTATTCTTATCACGTTGCTTGTGTTGGGTCTAACTAACAAATCAATTCGCATCAGAGTTTTAACCTCAAGATCTTCCGTCTTTCTCAATGGATCAATTCGGAATGAGACTCTTCATAAGTAATATCATAGACCACAGCGGAAAAGCTCTTTCGAGACAAGGATAAGAAGAACAGGGCAATTAGACATTTGTCAGTGGGGAAAACCGAGTATACTGCTTTATGCTCGGGTCCTCGAAACTTTCCTGCAGATAACTGATAAAGTGCTCGTTTCATAGCTGGATGTTTGCTTCATTCTTTGACTGTAAGCATTACGTCTTATGTGTAGGAAGGATTGTGTAGCGGAGCATCAAAATCGGGTTAGTTTCTGATGGTTTCGGTTGTGTGCTGTGATTTGATTTGTTGGTTTGGCCGTTAAGCAATGTAGAACGAAACGTTAATTAATTGTCCTTGCAACACAAGGGGAAGTATGTGGATCGGTTGAGAAACAAAGGAATATCGATTTTTGAACACAGACAGAGTGCCCGAATGCTTATGGGAGTCAGTGTAACGCGCTCAAAAACGAAATGTGGTGCCTGAAAAGCAGGCAGCGTTGAATAAAGCGGGAATTGCGAGATTGCAGGTGAGTCCCGAAATCACACTCCTGCACATACAAGTTAAGCCCACTGCTTTAATCAGGTCGCTACCTCCGAACGTTCGCGACGGCACCTCAGGCGCAGTGGATTCTGAACGAAACAAAACTGCACAAGAACCTTCTTTAGATGTGTAGTTTTGCGTGAGCTAAAGGGTATTAGGACTTACGGGAACGACTAACGGCCCATTCTGTAGCGGATATGAAAAGCTATTTTTTACCGTGGCCGAATGCTCCTGTTTTCTGGCATGCTGCTGACACCAAAGCGAAGCCACCATCTAGTTGATCGAGACAGGGTCCGGAGAGGGCTGCGGAAAGGTCATGGTTCTGTGAAAGGTGGCTGGGAATCCCGGCTAAACGGGATAATAGAACAGCAGTGAAGGTGGACGTAATACATCACAAAAAGTGTTCTCCACACGACGCAGATGAATGTCGCACTGCCATGCACGACTTTCATCCGACAGCCTGTCAGTCGGGTATCTATTCGGTCCGATCTCTCGCTGGGTCGATCCATCCGGTAGGTCCGAGCCTGACTTCTGGAGCTACTCCACTGAAGGGAAGACCGAATCGAGTCTGCCGTCCCAGTCATCAACCCGGGTGGACCCGATCTGGAAAGAAAACCAACAGAAAACGGAAGAAATCAAGCAATTAAACAGAATCCTGAAAAGAAGTTCAGTCGATCAAGCCATCAGGTGAAAACTTTGATTGATTGATTGGGTGTACCAGGTATACACACCTGACGCTCACAAATGTGCAGCGTACATACGGCAACGTAGACAGACGCGCCCAGACAGCACAGTAAGCCGATCCGAGGAACCTTTTTTTATGAGGCCAGAGTTGAAGGATGATAAGGAAGGCACTCCTCACCCTGTTCGGTGTGTTTGCATTACTCCGCGACAGCTCAGCTGGAATTTTGAAGCGAATTTCCCACCCAGCGACACTCAGCTATTATCACTTGCGAGCTCGATGGTCTATGATGTCTCGTCTACACTGTCCTGCAGTGTTGGTGTTGCCGAAGATCTGACGGACAGTTTAACTTACCCATATTTTTGCAGCGAAGTATATTTAAGCAGTACAATTATATTTTCGCTCCAGACAACCCGTGAATGTTAGATTAAAATCTCAAACACCCAAAGTGGCTTTCTACGAACGTGGCAAGAAGGAGATTTTATATGGCTTTGGTGTATTCACGATGCTCATGACGGACACCTTTGTCGAGATAACTTCGCCTGGCGGAACACTGAAGTCAAAATTCTTAACCAACGTGACGAAGAAGAGAAACAGTTCCATTTTTGCGAGAGATTCACCGAGGCAGAACCGCTTCCCTGTAGAGAGGAATACGAGGATAAGGAGTTGATACGGTCAGCGTGGCACAGTAGCTTACGTACCCAAGCCAAACGGCATGAAGCCGTCGACTTTATGCAGGACCTGTCCGTCAGCGTCCAAGAAGCGCTCAGGCTTAAATCTCTGTGGCTCAGGAAAGTACCTCGGGTTTTCATGCACAGCTGGAGTGATTGCCGCAACCGTTGACCCTTTTGGAATTATGTAACCGTTGAGCTCGAAATCAACAGTAGGGCTTCTTCCAACGATTGGCACCAAATTACCCATGCGCTGTACTTCCAGAATGGTTCCCTGTGTGTACGGGAGACTGTCTGCCAACCGAATTCTGATATAAGTTAAAAGTACTGTACTTACGGTGAGTGTTGCGAATCGTACCTTTATCTTTCATGGTCGGCAAAGCTCTGTCTCCCAGTACTCCATCAATTTCCTTCTGCAATTTCATGAGGACCTCGCGGTTTTCAAGGAGGTAAATAATAGCCCATGACAAAGTTGTCGAGGTAGTTTCGGTTCCCGCACCGAACAGATTGACAATCGACAGCAACAACTGGCGGTCTACAGAATCGTCACAGCTGGTCGTTAGAGTTTCGGGACTCTTTCTGTACTTATTCTCAATTACCGGTAAATGTCGAATTCAAATTATTCTTTTGGTCGTGCTGCTGTTTTAGGTAAGCATCAATGTAGTCCGTCGGTTCATCGTTCCCTGGACGAAAATTCGACTTGTGCTCGTCCACCAGGCTTTGCATGAAGGCGACAAGTCTTTGGCTATTGCTTGTCCACTTCTCAAACAGATCGTGAAACCTTGTGAACGGAATCAGCCGCAAGAATGGGAAGTATTCGATCAAATTGGTCTTCGAGGTCAGACGGATGTTGTCGCTGACCAGCGACGCCATCTGCCTAAAACGCTCATCGGTGTGACTAAACCGTTGTCCGTACGAGATAGCGCAGATAACGTTAGCGACACTCGGAGTGATAACATCCGTCGGGCTAACAGGCTTCCCGTCCCAAGCTCTGATGTCACTAAGCAGCTCTTGAGCCTCTTCCACGATAGTATCTTGTAGCCAGGTTTTTCCCATGCCGAAGTCGCGAAGGGTCGTCAGGGCGAACCTTCGATGTTCTTTGGCGAGCTCGGCATCCGTGAATACTAGTCCTGAAAAGATAACAATCTCATTTGCCCTGCAGAACCGGTTTACTGCAGCGCGATGGAAACTGAGTTTATGGTGGTTCTATAGGACTTTTATAAGAATTAATGTACCTTGCCGGTTGAAGAAACTATCACGCAAGACGCTCCTTGGTCGAGCAGAAAACACATCGTCATTGAGGACGCGTTTGATGGTTTCATAGTCCGTAATAAAAATTGTACGTCTTGGTCCAAACTTCAGCGTCGCGACGCCGTGTACTCCATACTGCTTTACAAGCTCCGCCACATGACGCAGCTGGTCAATTCCAGCTCCGCGAATTTGCATGAGATTGCCAAGTATCGGTACACCTGAATAAGTTTACTCATGAGAAACGTCCTTAAGTGCTTAGCTTCGAACCTATTGCGAAGACTGACGTGGAGGTCCCGGAGGTAAGAGTCCAAGCTCTTCGTCCCAACGTCGAATCCAAAGCCATAAAAGCGTCAGCAGAAGCCCACATCCTGCAGCAGTCCATGCCAGAAGATCTAACATGATACAAACGGGGAATCAAAATGATACACAATAATCCGTGAAGTCGCTGTAGTGAACAACTTTGTGGTGATTGACTCAAGACGTTCATTTATCTGACGCCTGACTGAGACCAACTTTTTCACGAGGCACAGTATCAAACTCAGGAGGCTGTTTACAATCCATCTGTGATAGTGAAACAGCCTCAGAAGCAGTCATAGGGTGTTCGCTCAGTTTCCTGTCCGCGTTTATCAGCAGATCCAAAGTCTGATTTGAGTACCGCTGTTTACAACCATGAGCACGGACTAGACTGTACAGTACGTGCTTACTCCTTTCATCAGACGTACGAATGTCGGTCAACGTTGAACCATGCGATGTTGGTAGAAATTTATTGATAGTTATGCACAGTCAAGTAACTTATTACAGACATCGGCGTAGTATCCATGGTCATAGTGGGCAGCAGTTTCGTCCATCTTTTTCGGCTTCGTGATCTGCAGACCGGATCTTGTGGAGCGTGTTTTCCATCCGTTGCCTGTAATTCATGAAGCCTTCCCGGCATGCTGTAAAAGCTGGACAAGACGCTGGACACGGACATTGGACAATATCTGGTTGGACTGCTGTATTGGATGATTGGGCTGGACAAACTGATTTGAAACCGCGTGAAAACGCGACGAAAGCACGAAAACAGTTTCTATATTCTCCGAACAAAAGCAAAAGTGACACAGCAAAAGACCGGAATTCCGAAACTGCAATCCATCATAGTGTTAACAATTTATCACGCTAAAATACTCGTAGTGATCCAGTAAAACCGTAATGGAATGAATCAGTTCGTCTGCGTCCATGATGCAGCTTCCAGTTTGGAAAACTTGATGCATAATCTGTACGCCTTGCAGCTTTTGAGAGGGCGGCAAATAAGACGTACAAAGCCGCTTTGCCAAGTGGCGCACGCTTGTGGACACGTTCGCTGCTCGAGAGGGCGATCTTCACGGTGGTTTGCCGGCCAAAGGCGCACAGATCATGTATCAAGTTTTCCAAACTGGAAGCTGCATCGTGAACGCGGACGGATTGATTCATTTGATTAGGGTTTCCCTGGATCATTACGAGTACTGCGGTGTCATAAACTGTTAAAATTATAGATTGCGCTTTCAGAATCCCCGTCGTTTGCTGTGTCACCTTTGCTTTTTTCGGACAATGTAGGGAAAATGTTTTCGTGATTTCGTAGCGATTTTGCGCGGTTTCAAATCAGTTTGTCCAGTCCAATTGCCCAGTACAGCTGCCCAACCGGAAATTGTCCAATGTCCGTGTCCAGAGTCTTGTCGAGCTTTTACAACATGCCAGCTTTCCACCTCGAAGACCATGTGTGCACTAAATCAAGCGCGCCCGTTGCCGACAACGAAACCATTACTCCGCTCTAGATTGATATTCCACAAGCCGATCTCGACGATCTACAAGCACGACTGCGCAATACCCAGTTCCCGAGAACCCGAACGAAAGGACTTAATTTCACCTAGCTGGCTTCCACCCCGGCTACCTCAAAAAGGTATCTGATTTCTGAATGAATGACATCAACTGGGAGAAACAGGAAAAAATGCTGAACGAAAACTCGCACTTTAAGACGGGAAATAGGACTGGACATTCACTCCCTTCACCGTCGATATCGCCTTGCGCATATCAAGACAAGGCCGACGGTAAATGAAGTAAAGACGTACCCGCTGATGATGTTGCATGGATGGCCAGGAAGCTTCTTCGGTCTGTACAAGTTGATATCATTTCTGAGGGAACCCAGAGATTTCAACGGTGTGACTGACGCTCCGGATCTTATCGCACCATCATAGCCCAGCTTTGGGATATTCCCGAGACGGCAGGTACCTATGCGTGTTCCAGTTCTGGCTGCACGTTCAACACAAATAATTCTATCTAGGGGCCGTAGGACCGACAGGTGCTTTTCTTCCGCCGTAAGCTTGGACCCGTCTCATATGGGCCGAATACTGGATGAGCCGATGCGCCGATGACGTATGCCTAATATTAGGGTTTCGGCGGCCCAATTTCAATACCAACGCTCGCCAGTCTAATTGTTGAGGAAACGAGTTTGAAGTTTTGGGACCCCAAGGGCAAAGTTGAACTGCTGATGCACTCTGGGGTGACAGACATCGAGGAACACAATGCTGAATTCTGTTTAGCCGTCTGAGTACTGGTCAGATGACTTCGTCCGAAGAGGCTGAAGTGATTCGAAGTTTCGACTGGCCAAGTTTTGACGTCCGACCAAGTTTTGACGTCTTTCAACCCGAATGGGCATCTGCATCTGGTCTGACAATAAGCCCCATGTGGGGTGCTTCAGCTACTATCCACCCCTGGATTTTTCGACAGAATCTTCTTGAAAGGGCGAAAAGTTTTGTGGAACTTCTATCCGTGACGAAGAGTGGCGGCTCCACGACTCGATGCCCTTGAGTACTTTAAACAATCTGATGTCAAAAAAGTGTACTTCGGAAGCAAAAAAGTTCTTGTCAAAATTGGGCCGCCGAAATCCATTTTATTTTCGGAAGTGACTGGGGAGCCACCATCACTCGCTTTATGACACTGGTGTATCCAGAACGGTATGCTCTTGCTTTCAGTATATTGTGAACTGGAACTAGTTGGTTATGCCAAAGACGGTAATAAATTTACCAGGTGTTTCTCATAAGTTGCAACGATTTTGAACTTGAATAAACAAATGAGCAGTTCTTTCACTTCTTCGAGAATCCGCTCCTTGGTGGCCAAAATGGCCAGATGATGACAAGATGGGGTTGATCAACCGAGTCGATTGCTATGCAAGTAGACCGCTATTTCGAAAAAGGTCCGCAACGGTAGCGATCGTATAATTCTCTCGAGTATCGCCAGTTCAGGTGCATAGTTCTCTTCAATCGCAAAGTTGGCGCTTTTATTACTTCGGGTCGAATTTTGCATATTTACACCCATTAAGTAGCTCAATTTAGTTTCGGATAAGATCAGTGACGTGACACCAATGGATACCCAAATTCATCAAGATTCCAACAGTTGGGGTCATCTTATGAGTCCGACCTCCCAACAACTCAACCGTGTTTCCGGCCCGGCTGCTGCTGCGGCCGTCCACAAGTTCACACGCTATAATTAGACCTAATTTTTCTGTATCATATTGGAAATTTGTTCTGTCCCTGGGTCTTGGCGACAGCCTCTAACCTTTGAACCTGGGAAACGAAGAAATGAGTGAAAGTATCCCCCCGAGCTGCATTAATAGTTCGAGCATAGTTGCAGGCGCGTTCGAAAAGTTCTGGCTCGCTGCACCAGGAGCTTCCTGAAAGATATGCAACACCCGCAGGATGTCATCGTCCGGGAATACAGAGTGCTTGAAGACTGTTTCCTCGCTATGAAAGAAATGTAAAATCGCTTTACGCTAAAAAATCAGCCACAACCTTTGGCCGACTTCAATTCTAAGGTGGCTCCAGTTCTGCATTCTCATTTCCAGACAGGCCACAATTCTGAAAACTGAAGTTTGGCTTGACTTGATTGCTGTCTTGAGTGTGGTATCTTGAAAATCCCAACGCAGTTGAAAACTACCTTAGATAATCTGTACTACTCGGATTCCGCTTCGGCTAAAGCTGAAGGTCAAGAAAGTAACCTCATCTGTTGAACGATTGATTGTCTGAAAATTATGGCTCTAACAGTTTACATCATGTGTCTGAGAGGCAGTTGCGGTATGAGGACATGCGCGTGCTCAGTATAAATGCAACGCTTGCATGGTCCGTCCTGAATTTATCTGTCATTTGCTAACCCGCAAACTTCAACTTCCTATTCCGTCATGGCTTTCGAGCTCGGCAACTGCTTCAGTGCTGTCCGCGTGCATCATCCTCGCTCGGTCGGGCTTAGTCGAATCAAAATCTTCGTCAGAGAAAGCACTACCTATGCTTCCGTTCTGACTCTCGATAAGGAAGAAGAAATTAAGGACTTCACCCAGTTTACGCATCGATACGACCTTTTGTGGCCTGCAGGAATTCTCCATTCCACCAATCGTGTTCCTTTCGGCACTTTATCCACAATTATGACAACGACACTTTCGATGTGGAAGCTGTAACTTCCAGCTTCTTATCAGTTTACGCGACGTCGATTAAAGACTATTTTCTCTGTTTTGGGGGCGTACCCCAACCACGATGACTTTTTAGAAATCCAAGCCTACATTCGGACATTGACCAGTTCGATACTGATTAGTCGGGGGCGGGGGGGGGGAGGGGGGATTTTATGACGAAGACGTGTCCTTTCTAGCTATGTTTAAAGATGAGACTGCTAGAATTGTTGCTGAACAAAAACTCTAGGCTGTCAAATAACGTTTGTTATCTCGATCACGGTTTCAGTAACGCTAGAATGTCGGATAAAATAGCGATCAACCTCCCGCTAGCTGAGCATCACCCCGCTCGTACGGTGGTTTGTATTTCTGGACGCTGCAATGAGCTGACCTGGCCATGGGTACTTCCTGTCTTAGTCCACAAACCGTTTCAAGATATCGTTGACGGTCAACGTCAGTTTGAACAGTATTCGGTCTTACGCAATGGCCTGGTTCGCGATGTCATCATGCTAAGTCTGAACTATTGCCGTTTTCACCAAGTCGGTCGTCCACCTGGTCGCCAGAATGGCCGAAAACTCTATATTAAATAGCGGTCTCCTACTTTTGCGACATGGATATGATTTTCAGGGTCCGTTCACCGAATTCTCCATCCAGAAAGTTGTGGATATGATGAACGATGTTAACCGTTATGCGTATCCCGCTTCACAACCTACTGATCCTTACGGTACGGCTGTCGATCCAGAACCAGTAGGGTCATGGCATCAAACCGTACCGGAATTCGAGCTCGAGGCAATGGACCGTCTCAATACCGCTTTCCAGGGTCTTCCAAGTGTCGAAGAGCTCACATCGGCCCTCCACCTCAACACCTTGACTTGTTACGCTATGCAGTAACCGTATAAAATAGCTGCCACCAGTAATATAGTAAGATCTCCAGAGTCTCTGATTGGTTCACAAGCGTACGATGAGTGTGCGCGTCGCCCATGGAAAAAAGGCCCCTTTGGCTTCTACCGCAACCCCACAATAACGACGTTTGCCGCTTCCAGGGTGTAATTCAGGCAGGAAACAATATGGGACCAGATGATGCCACATTGATCCACTTTTAAATACGCACTGAAAGCTAAAGGTGGATCGCAGCGTAAGGATGAGGTGGTTTAATGTGGGACGATCCCATATTGGTGCCGCAATGCAGTCTACGGCGGTCCGGCGATGAGACAGCATCAAAGAACTTCTGAGTAAGGTACCCATGGCTAACGCGAAAACCTATCTGGTGGAGCTCTTGTTCCATACCCCGATCACTTTCGAACCTGTTTCTTAAACGCACATTACTCATGTTCACATCCATAACGATAGACTAATGATTTCCTGCGTAAAGGCCTTTCAGTTGCAGAGGTGGAACGGCTCTGGTCCACATGGTCCAACCCGTTCAGGATTCGGGGTATAACTACAGTAATACCGTTAGCTTGACCGCACTGTTTCTATTGCTGCCGTGCTATTGTCTGCCTATTGTTATAAACCGCCGAAACATGACTGCGCACTATTAAAACTGAGGATCGATCAAACAGACCACAAGCCTGCAACAATAACAAATTTGATAATAACAGAAGATGGACAAAAAATAGACCGATCAAGGAACCGACAAAAAAATTCCGACAAGGGGGGGGGGGGATTTACCACAAGTAGACCTAAGGTCTCAGTCGAGAATAAACTAAGTGAAAATGACCGACAAGATCCGACTTGAGCGTAAGTTGAACAACAAGAGAAGCTGGGTACTTCAAATTAATTTAGAACAAGTCAAGAATTTTAAAACAAGACAGAGCTTCAAATGGCTCAGAAAGAGCTATAAGAAGAATTGAAACGCTTGAAAAACAATCGACTGAAACTGCCGGCTCTTTACAGGAACTACGCTTTCTTATCATCGTCGCTGCTGTCATGGAGAGACAGAATGCGCTGCCGGTCTTCGGCAGTTTGACGGTGCGACCGTCGGCGTTCAGCTTCAAGATTTTGTTGACCCTCGCCATCTGTCCCTTGTCACCCGCCTTGGCCACGAACTTTGACTTTCGTTTCCGTTTGCGTGAACCTCCTTCCTCTGGCTCACCAATGTCCGATTCGGTCTCGCTAGATTCCAGGAAGGATGATCCGGCGTATTGGATCGGGTACTGGATCAGCATGATGCGTTCGTTTGTAGTATTGATTAGCTTGTACTGGTTTCTTGTTTCTCGTCGCATCAGCTCAGTCATGTATTCATTCATGGCATTTAGGAACAGGATCTTGTCAAGCTCGCAAGACGCTATCTTGAATTCTTTCTCGAGAAAAATCGGAAATAAAGAATGGTAAGTCTCGTCAGACGGTTCGAACCAGTGGCACAATCTTGCCAGCTTGCTGCTGGTATACGAGGTGGTAGTCGTGAATATTTCGCTTGTTGCGCGCAGCGGGAACTTTCATCGCTGTCGGCTGAAGCGCCGACAGCGATGAACGTTCCCGCTGCGCGGGACAAGCTAACTCTTCAAATGGCTTGGGACTGTGGGTCTAATGTGGGAGCCTGTAGTCAGACCATACCATGTTATTCAACGTGGGATACAGGATGTCATGTACGAGAGGTGGCAGCACTGTATACTGGGTCCACCGTTGTTGTTCATGAGGGAGATTAGGCTGCGGATCTCAAAAAAATTCCAATGTGGGATTCGTGACGTAGTGAAATGGACGTGGTCAATTAGGAATAGGATTAACAGGGTTGCAGTGGGGGATCTGGTGAGGCTGGGAGTACTTTGGAAATTAATATGGGAACTCTGACATCATCAAATCGGGTCATTGAAAGCAATGTGGGATTTACAGCGCAACAATAGGAGTTGAAATCAATATGGGATAAGACTGGAAAGGAAACATGCGGAAGAAATTCAATATGGGATGTCAAAGTGACTTATGTGGTCGCAAGGTGGCGGGAAATCAATGTGGGATCGCTGGACGGCATGCCGCGTCCACATTGACGTCAACGCTACTGCCACTGTATCCAGCTCCGACTTTTCCATGGGCGATCCCTCCCATCACCTGTAAGGAGGTGCGTCACAATCTTACGGAAGATCTTACGGAAGAGCGGGACAAGTAAATACTTAGCATGCGTATACCCATCCGTGCGCCTGAACGAGTGGGCTGGTAACTTTCCAAATCTGTCCAATCAGCGTTCAGACCGTTGTTCGACTTTTTAGATGTTACTGTTGTATTAACCTGGACAGCTATACTGGACTCACTCTGGAGCAACATAGCGCGCATGTGATGATGCGATCGTTCGATCATTGCGCAAGACGACCTTTTGGAAAGCTAACTTTGTGCTTAGTTGATTTTAAGTTGGTCGAGGTATCAGCTGTAGCATCATTCACTCTCGAAAGTACACCGATGCGAAATGCAAAATGGCATTATAGGTCGACAGAAGGTTTTTGCTAGAAATTTAGAGGATAGCAACTAGTCGTAAGCCGTATTCAGTCTAGCGGTATTTTAATCTGGACTGTGGCAGGGTAGCAATCTGTCGGAGCCAAATGCCGCCTCTTTGATTCGCTGCATAGTTGAAAGCGACTGCGACGTACTTTTAAGAGTTAAATATCAACATTCACATCACAAACACTCCGCCTGAATATTTTTTATACAACGAAACCTGTGTGCCGGTTTACATGCAAGAACGCTGAGCAGTGTAATCAAAGGATTTTCAATCATGGCGGTAATTGGGCCGACAAACACCTACAAAATGGTCATCCTTACGGCGACTGCATCAGTCCCCGGTCGACCGGCATTCAAGCAACTGTGTCCCGACCAGATCACAAAGAGCGCTATGAAAACCATTATGAAAACATCTACGCTCCCCCTGTCCGTAAGTGACTCCAACGCTACTACCATGCAAGGTGTCAGATGGAAAATTGGATCTGCGTATGACGGACCTGCGGACGCTAATGCCCGACAAAGCGTTGATGGAAATTCCAGCTATTCGCTTGCCCTCAACGATGACACAGGAAAAGCTCTTCCTCTACTGTAGACAAAGATGAGTCAGTTATTGGCGAGGAGTCTTCTACGATCACTACACGTTTGTGGGCGTCTGCGCTTGCTTGCATGTAGTTGATTCTGAGCCCAGCTATTACGTAAAACCATTGGTCTCAAAATGACGTATGTCGAACTTGAAAGGCCCCTCGTAAGCCCGGGCTGTCAGAGTTCTGATATAATCTTAATATAATATGCCCCGACCGCAGAGCATCTAATACAATTTTAATATATTAACTTGCTTCGCTGGGTTCTCATTATAATATATAATAATATTTCAGCCATTTTTAGATCCATATGTCAACGGGAAAAGAGAACTTTCTTCCTTAACAATTTCGCCAGTAAAACAGTTTTACTCAGATCCAGCAATAAACAGGTCATGAACTGTCAGTTAAGAGTTCTACCAAGGAACCGTCCAAAAATAACAGCAGTTCTAACGGCTGTTGTCTCTTCTGCGTGATGCTCGGGGAAGTCCCTTTTTTCAAGCCGTGCTGGCATCCTTGAGATGACAGTCATCCCAAACGCATTGCAGGATCGCGCTGCATTGGCTTTTTTACAGCGTGAATGGCGGGTATGCAAATGGGTCCCCGAAACCGCAGTCCTACATTCACCAATCAAATCAACTACTTCAATCAAGTCACCACATTCGACCATTCGTCAGTGTAACGCACGCGCAGGTGCTTGGTGCGTAAGGTCTACTGGCATACAGCACACTGCGCACAGTTTCACGCTTGTTACGGACGCAAATCAAGCATTACTTTAATCAACTGAAGCCAAATCCGCATTTCAATGATTTTAATTTGGAGCGCCCTGCGGCTTGATTTTCATATGATAATTCTAGCTCTGGCTCCCATCTAATTTGATACTAATAAATACTCCACCTCGGCCGAGGCATCTAATAAATGTTAATATGATATATTAGATGCACAAAGCAGATGCACAAAGCATCTAATAAGTACTAATTTGATATGATACTAATATATGCCAACATCACTATTTTTAACTGTCGGATTAACTCCAGATTTTGCGTTTGCCCTGCTTACGAGAAGGCTATACTTGACATTACGTGAAAGATCCTGCAACTACCGGACATTCATGACGATATGTGTGCTCTTCTACCATACGTGCTTAGGAAGCCTGATACTCCCTATTGTCAAGAGCCGCGACGAGTACCTGAAACCGATGGAGAAAATGCAAGAAGCTCACGTCAACGATCCCAATGTTACTCGCGTACTCCTCAACATTGCAAACTTGTATGCGACTACCATGTTTGTAAGTGATACCTCAACGAAAAGGGTTTGCGAGACCTGCTAACATAGTCCGGGGCTTCTAGCTCTTCTGTCAAATATTTGAAGACAAACTAATGGTTCAAATGCTGAACAGTTTTGGCACCATTCATAACTCCATATTCTGTCAGAATATGTGTCGCGTCGCGCGCCCAAATATTTTTTGCCTAATCACACTCCTACAGATGTACCGTACAACCTGCTTGACAGGTGTTTCAACAGCTGCATCCACTACTTGGTGTAGTTAGCCGAGCACAACTTCAAACGTTCTTCAGAGAAGATCTGGTACAGGCTGCGCCGGTTGCAGTAAGAGCCTCTCGTTCAGGAAAACCCGACAAACAAATACGAGAGTGTGATGGATCTCCGCAGCTTTATGGAAGTGTTACTAAACCTACGCCGACGTCATGAGATAAGAGGGCCATTTCCTTGGGCCATTTTCTTTTCGTACCGGTTTCTTTCCTTCCCCTTCCTACAGGCCCGTCGGCTTTAAGCTACAGGACAACCACTAGACCCAAGTATCAACTAGAACTACTTCGCGGCATACGGTTCGGGCGTTGTGTTTTGGATGTGGAACTGCGGTGGCATAGTTACTTTGATCTGGAATGCTCCAGCGCGGTAAGACGCAGACCTGGCTGCTGAGTCTGTCTGGCAAACAGGTTTCCTGAGCTCGATTTTCGCCTGGAGAACTTTCATAACCACCATGTCGCTACCCTAAGATATGCTATAAAACGTGCACACTTGAGGCCGAACCCGGTAACTCGAAGCTATGGGTCTTCTGTTGCCCATGTTTGGAGTCGCCGATTTTGCGTTGTAGACCTGGAGCTGTAAATGAGGACAGAAAAACACTCAGTATTTCGTTTACTATATCTGCATATACGGGTAGGTATCATCACCGAATCGTAAATACACCCTTTCTGTCGCCTCTCCCTCAGAAGGGTTGAAAAACACCTACTCCAACCGTAATTGGTGGGACATCATCGTATATCGACGATCCTACCTCATAGTTAATCCCGCACTAGCTAATGGAGAAAATCGCACTTCAAGCCCTATCCATTCAGGAATTTAGTTATTGGTATAGTCAGGGACAACAGAAATCATTGTGCGTGAGTTGTGATTTGGTGATTAAATGACTGTTTTTGCAATTAGTAGACGACGGCGCTCCAGAGTCGATAAGAAGGTAGCCGAGAATCAGTGGTTTTCTTGTCGTAGGAGAACAGTATAAAACTGACCCCATTTTACAAGCGGCGTGGTGGCGTCTGACATTCTGCTTTTCCAGCTCCTGTGTTTGTCTGCAGTTTTCGATGGCGAAAAATATTACTGAGCTATTTTGTGCTAGTTCCACTTGGAACGTCGGTCAAACACCCACGAATGATCAAAAACACTTGGTTGATTCGTGGAATGATATCAGTTTGGCCAGTCTAATCCACCCTCACTGGCTGCAGTACTTGCCAGCACCTCCCGCCTTTCGTCTCTCCTTTGGGCTTGTGATATTGGTGATCGGCGTTGTGGCGTTCCTCGGGAATTGCTTGGTAGTCTACAATTTCCATAAGTAAGCCAACTTGGAACAGTCTGAATACTGACAAGACTGCGGACTCAGTCGGAAGCTTTGCAGGACGCATCGCTACAGCAATAAAGGCGAACTGGACGACTTGATGGTGAATTTGGCTTTCTGCAATATGCTGATGTCCGCTGTCCTCCCACCGACGTACGCCATCAGCAGCTTTAAAGGACGCTGGGTCTTCGGATACTACGGTGAGATTATGCGCCACCGGATGCATTTGATCCTGAAATTTTGCCGCAATTATAACTACAGTATACCAAAAATCTCAGTTGGTGGTGTACACGGTTCTGCTTCTACTGTAGGTTGTCAGCTGCACGGGTTGATCGGATCGATGTGTGGCACAGTATCAATGGTGACGATAACCGGTAAACGTTTTCCCAGCTTTTTTTATCTCTTAGTCCTAATGTCTAGTTTTTTCCAGCTATGGCTTTGGTACAGTGCTCTGCCATGTGGTAATCCCGTCCCCACTTATCACGACCATGCCGGCGTTATCCAGCGTAGCCAATAGCAGTTTTCTTGTTTTAGCAAGCCGTTTGAGCAGTCGCAAGCTTCGGTTACTGCCCGTCACTCGAAAAGTACCTTACGTTTCATCTGGAGCTACAGGTAAAACTTACATGCTTGTGGCACATATCACAGACAAAGATGTCTACACCGAACGAAACATTGTGTCCGAATAACGTCAGCGACACTTTGAATAACCAGGTTTTAGTTGGCAATTTGGCAAAGTTCAATGATAAGTTTTTGGCAGCACGTTCTGGGCGTTTCTCCCTCTTGTTCCGCCGTTCGCGCCATATGTAAGTAAAGCATTCGAGTACCTTATTTGGGATTCAGCCAAGCTTCCGCTACCGGTAAGCACGTTCTTGATTTCGTAGGCTCTTTCAGGCTACCTCACCACATGTTCTTGCAACGTTATGGACGACCGGTTTGCGAATCGAGTTTTCATTGGTTCCATGTATGCATGCCTACGACATTGTGGGTAGGTGCTTACCGCGATCCCAGAACTTGGTCGCACCGTGGTGTTTGCAGGTGTATCGGCGTGTATTTCGTCCCTCTACTCCTGATTATTTACGCTTACGGACGAATCATGTGGATAACCCATAAGGAAACGTGCCAGCGCAGAGCTACAGTCGACCAAGGCCTACGGCTGCGACTTGCGACTGGCAGGAGGCGGCAAACGCAGGTCGAATCGGCCAGGACCATATTTTATTTCGTGGTTGGGTGGCTGTGGGCCTGGACGCCCTACGCAGTGGTAGCAGTGATGGCAATTTCGGGGGCTCATTCGTACCTCACGCCAATGGCGTATCATCTGCCATCCATGCTCGCCAAGACGTCTGCTGTATATAACCCTCTGAGTGGGTGCAATGGCCGTTTGTGAGAACTCCGCACCAGTTCATCTAACATCTGTAATCTTTTATCCCGGTTGATGTGAAAGTAAAGTGTGCTTCCTTTTTCTGTTTTCAGTTTATGCGTTCAGCAACTCTCGGAACCGCACTGAACTATACCATCTCGTTCGACGATGTTTCGGATATACTGGAGAAAATGAATCGCGACAGGGACCGATTGCGCGTTCAATCAACGCTCCAGCACAGTCGCTGATTGATCGAATTGCCACGCCTCAGCCGTCCCCTAGAACTCCGCGTATTCAGACAGCCATCCGCATGACTGACTTATACATGTATTCCTGCGAAAACCCAAGCTGTGGTTCCCCGCGTAGAGGAGGAATAAGGTTTTCGGTTTGACAGGTGGTTATCTCCCTAGAACTCCGATACCCAGGTTTCGGACGTTATTAATAGTCCTTAAGCACCTACTGTCGCAGAACAGGCTGGCTTTCGAGTTGTAGTAACTACTAACTACTGACGGCCTTCCGGTCAAGGAGTTATAATGAATACCTTGGTTAACAATAATGCGGTCTCTGGGCGTCTAAGGTGCTACTTATCTATTAGCAGGAGCGAACGGCCCTGTATGCTTGTGAAAACGTAGGGACTAAATTTTGGCTTTAAATTTTGTTTCTAGAAAATTAGGAAACTGTAAACTCATGGTTTTGTTTTGGTTTTTTCTTGTTTTTTTAAATTTGGTTTACTGGTAATTTGATTAGACGAAAAAAATTTTTCTGTTTCAGTCTCCAAAAACAAACGCAAGCCAATTTGCAAAAGCATAAAGAGGCCCGGTAGAACCAGACCCCAAAATATTAAAACAGTACAAATCACCTAAAAATCTCGGTTATTGACATCGACAATAGAATAGATCTCCTCCAAACCTCTATGACTAAAAAAGATTCCGAAAACAGAGGCAGCATTACCACGTTGAATATCTATGCTAAGCTTTTGCTTCAAAAACGTGAGAGATCTTGTTTCGCCAGTGGCTTCTTCTATTCTTTTGCCTATCTGCTGGATAAGGCTGGATGCTGCGTTCCCGAAAGCACCGAAAGTTTCGAACGCTACTGGACAGAACAGGTAGCGACCATCCAGCTCGCGGTACTTGTGTCTCTTGAGCTCTTCCGCCTTGTTGGCGGCATAACCAAGCTGCCCCGCTGATCCTCGCAGGTATGTTTCTGCAAGAGTGTCAACACAGGTTACATCCCAGACAAGAACCTTACCTTGTTGCCACGGGATGAGCGCCAGTCCGTCAGGTCGTTTCTGGTCGTCCCTGAGGATCCCGTTGGGCTCAAGGGCGTTCGAGACTTTACAGCTGATGAGGCGCCCCAGCTCGTCGACAAGTTTTTTGCAACGACAAACATGGGGCTCACAGAGCCCAGCCCCAAGACGCAAACCAACTGAGATGCGGAACGAGTTGTCGTCCAGCAAATTACCTAAAACAGAAATAAGTAACGCATTAAGCCATGCTCCTGAGTCCCTTGCTGGTACGACAACTAATCTGGCTTTCTGCTTGGGAACTAGCATCCAGAAGGGTTTGATAGTGCTGGTCAACTATCGGGATGTCCCACGCCTTCCGCGCTGATCGGAGAGGGAGAATGGGAGGCTGTGAGATACTTTGTTCCTGCCAGAGGTGTATCGCTGGCGATACTATACTATTCACGTCGACTTGAGGATAGATCTGTTTCATCAGATCGAACGACGAGTGAACGGAAGCCAAAAAGGCCGGGAGAGCCGGTTCATCGACGCGTCTGATGCCGAGACCGCCCCTACTGACGGGAAGGCTTGACTGCCGCCAGGCCGTGTCGTCCATTGCGATTTTGGCGATTTTACCTGCACATTTCCGGATGGTCTCATCAAAAGCTTGAAGGGAAGGGAGGCAACTGAAAGTCGGGCTGCAACGAAGGATATACAATAGCTTAGGTAGACTAAGACAGTTCTTCAACAGAAACAAAGCTTGGCGGGCCGAGATTTTTTCCAAGCGTGTAATCATGAGCTCAGCTTGTTGGCTCTTTTTCTCTAAGACCGGAGGGATCGCTTCGGTGAAGACTGGAGCTCCAAGTAGCGTTAGGGTCTCCTTGTCCGGAAATATTACGCCAGGGCAGAGGAGCTTCATTTTCTGGCGTGTAACTTGCTGTTGGGTAGGAGTACCTCCACAGACAACAAACTCACATTTGGACGTATTGAGCTCGAGGCCCAGAGAAGCGCCGATCTCCACAATGGTATGCAAGTCCCTACTTACCAGTTCGAAGTCTCCACCAAGCGTGGCATTGTCAAGATACCATACATTGAAGGGCGACTGAAGCGACTTGGACAGGTTCCGGGTCAGAAGACAGAACAACGATGGCCCTAGGAGGTCTCCGTGTTGAACCCCCCGGGCGGAAGGGATGACGTGCTCGCCGTAGATGAGATTTGTTGGCGACATGTACATCTGAAAAATAAAAGGATAAATCTCGGGAAGGAACTTCTGGGCCTCCTCGAGTAGCCTGTCTCTGCTAACGGAATTGAAAGCATTCCTAAAGTCCAGTTTCAGCAAAATTTGGCGGCCTGCCTGGCCTGAGAGGAAACCTCTAGTGGAATGTACTGCTGCTTCGGCGCCGCCTCTAGTGCCATAGCCGAGCTTTTGGGGTCGTACATGCTTGCTTGTGGCTTCCATCACTCGTTTACTGATGATCTTTCCCGCTGAACGCCACTCAGTGTTACCGACCGCAATGGGCCTTATTCCCCCTGTCTTCTTCGACAGAGCGATCAGCGAGGCACCATACAAGGCAGGGCAGACATCTTCTGGTACTTTACCATCCAGCATCGAGCCGACCAAGTCGGCAAGTGCTTGCGCCAGCTGTAGCGACATAGGTTCCCTCAAACCTACTAGCAAGTCTTTCAGGTGCTGAGGGCGAAGACCATCAGGACCCCCAGCTGAGTCACAGGGGAAACTGCTTACAGCTGAAGTTATTTCCTCCGTGGTGACTGGTGGCGAGGGAGGACCAAAGCACTCTTTCGAGGGGAAATGGGCATCTTAATGTTCGCGGGGATGCTTTTTTTGTAGCTCTCTCAGAGTCTCTGTTGACATAGGGGCTATCACATCTTCGGAGGTGAGGACCCTAACGGCACCGCTGATATCGCCACCGTTCAACTTCAGCTCCACTCTTCTCTTCATCTGCGAGTCTTCGTCGATCGAGTTCTTCGTCTCCTTTATATTATTGGTTTGCGTTTTCGCAGTAGTATCCACCGCTGCAGCTGGCCTAGTGATGTTTTCTTTGACGAGAGAGGTAAAAGACTTCTTCTTAGAGGACGGCTCTGGAAGTCTGAAAGCAACCGAGGGGAAAGTAAGTAGTTTCTGACAGTGCTCCACATCATTCTTCCTGACACACTCTCTCGCAATATCGAGGAGGGCCGAAGCTGCAGTTATGCTCGCACCACGTGGTATTCTTTTGATAGTCGGGACAGATCGTTCGACAGGATTGACGGATCGGTTTTCGTCGTAAGCTGCTCAGGACTGGCTAAGGATGACTGTTTGATCACGTAGCTTTCTCTGGGCTTCTTGGGATGGTCTTTTTCCTCGATGCTTGGTTAGGAAGAGGCAGCTAAGAAGCCACACAAGTCGTACTTCACTTTCGACTTTCCTTAAGATGCCATCGTGCTACAAAGAAACATACAGCAAGCAAAATATGCTCCAAAAAATATCTGTCAGGCGAGGTGCGTATGAAGCAACCTAGGTGCGATCCGGGGGAACGCGTACGTTCACCCCGGAGTCATCTTCAAAAGGACAGAAGGAGCAACTTTGTCGTTTCTAGTGGGGAAGTTGAGGCGAGCGTGAAGAATAATTGTGTTGCGTTTTCGACAATCCGAGCTTGTGTAGGTGGTTTATTGTTGAAACACCTGAAAAACTTCAAAGAGACCAATACTATCCAGAAGAGAACCAATATTAATGTTACTTATAACATTCTAGACCTGCTCGAATTGATGACTGATTCCGCTGCGGGTGCTTTGAATGTCAAATCGGAAGACAACTGGGTTAAGAAAGGAACCCGCGATGAAGATCGACGAATGGAGGAGGAACTCGAGGATGCAGAAGGAGAGTTCGGCTCGAACGAAGATGAAATGGAACCGGAAGAAGCAGGAGGTTTCGATGAGGTGGCGAATGAAAACAAGGATGACGAGGACCAGCCAGAAGAAGACCATACGTAATTGTCACGCACACACTGAAGCAGAAACACCGGCAGAACGGAGTACAACGAAGCAAAGTTTATCAGGAAGAATGAGCAGACAGACAGCGACAGAAGCAGGCAGTCAGGCGAGACGAGCGATGAAGGACATGACGGGACGACTCAAAACTTCACTCTGACTTTCACCGCGTCCATCTGGTCATGGTTAACTTTCAAAATTTTAAAGTCCGACGACTGACACTTAGAATCAGAAAAAATATATTTTTGGAATTTATAAGAAGAGTTATTCGTAAATCATAGTACGCTGCTAATATTTGTGGCGGTGACTCGTCTGTTCAGTAATCCACATACACATTTTCGTTGTAATTTGCTGTTTTCACAACAGTATAAAATGGAAACCAACACAATAGGTTTCGAAGTGTCGGTTTTCGGAGTTTAAAATTTTGGAAGTTAACGATGACTTGCAGTTTACAGTTTCCTAATTTTTATAGAAAAAGATTTTAATCCAAAAGTTTGTTTTTTTGACGCCCTACGTTTCCACAAGGATACAGGGCCGTTCGCCCCTGTCTATTAGATCTGTCAGTATGTCTTTGCGGTTTTCGGCGGAACACTTTCAAAAGTATTTTCAGAGCTCGTGCACAGACATTAAAAATTGGCTGATGTTCTATCTGCTTAACAGACTCTTGCCGATTTTTCAAAAGCAACATCTGGACAATGCAAGGAGATGAAGAAACAAGAAAGATGTCGGAAGGAGTAAGCCTCAGTTCTAAACACAACCGTTTTGAAAAATCTTGGCACAAAACAGGCTTTTCGAATTCGAGACTGATTGAAAGGTCTTATGGCACTCATTGAACTGATTGAAAGGTCTCTCTGTCAACTGCAAGGAAAAAACCTTGAAAGATATGCTGCGAGTGTTCTGAAAAACAACGTTGTGCAGAACAGGGTGGAAAGTCGCGGTTGTCGACGCGCGCCACTTTATTGAGGTGGGAACTTCCCAATTTTTCCCTTTATCATTGCTTAACGAAAACAAGACCCAAAGCTCTTGGAAAGTACACCAATGTATTTACCATCCACTTTCGAAGTTTTGCTTTCGATGGCTTTCAAAGCAAGAAGTATTGCATCGTCCGATGTCAGTTTTTCCAAGCGTTTTCTCCCACCTGGCTGACTGATGGAGTAGGCTGTTCTCGCCAAATTTGAAACGATCATTTGCTAGCGTCATCGGTGAGGTCTCGCTTACCGTAGTGTCTGAATCTTTAGCTGCCTTGGTGTGCCTACAAGAAATAGAACTCTAGGTGGAGGTACTTTTCGAAAATTTTCTATCACGAAACATTCTCGTATAAAACCACACAAATGCACGGATCAGAGTTTCTAATTCCTTGGGCAGAAGACTACTGTGTCTAGTGTTATTTATGAAAAGAAGAGACGAGAAATTCTGTCAAAGGCCAGAGATATGAATTTTCAAAACTTCCCTCCGAAAACCCAGAAAGTCATACTGACAGACTTAATAACTGCCTTATACAGGATTGCGAAAGGTGGCTGAACAGTGCACTCTACTACCGAGTAGGTTTCTTTTGGTTTTCTCGTCTCAGGACAACAGGGTGGCCTCCAGTGATACAGTTATGCATTGGCGATTCCTGTAATATCGATATTTCAGTGTTTTCGACATACTTCGACATACTGATGAAGGATGCAGACGAGAAGGCGAACATGTTCTTGACTAAAGAACATGGTATAAGAGAATAAGGACCTGTTTTCTGTGTAAGGCATGTATAGATTAACTTTCCACGATAGTCTTCGGACTGCTGTATTCTCTTCGGTAATCGCGTACGTCGCAGACGATACTTTTATCAGGGAGTTTGCGAAGCAAGCAGTCAGACTTCGATCTACGTCACCTCACTCTGTCAGTGTGATCAAAACCGTTAAACAGCTGATTGTTTTGCGAAGCGGAGCTTGCAAGGTCGTTTTTCCATCCTTCAAAGCAAGCACACAAACAGGGGAAACCAATGTTGAACGCGGTATCGGTATTACTCGGTGATACTTGTAACGATTACCGATTTCGGAGTAACGACACTTTACCAAGTACTGACGGTTCAATACTTGTTCAACACTGGGAAAATCAAATGTGATGTGAATGAGAGAAAATTTCGAAGACGAGAAACGTAAAAAAGGCATAGTACGAAGTGGCAGAAATGACGACACGGTCTTGCTATTACGGCATACACCGCAATCCCACCGTTATATTGTTTATAAAAACCGTTCGAGTGACGTACACAGATTAAAAGGAGAGATACAGTAACCGTGCCATCGCCGATGCCACGGGCGAAGATTGGATGATGTTGACAGTCTGCTTTCCAGTGCTTTACATGCTACACCTCAGGCACCGTTTAAGTTTTTCAGTGTAGCTAGTGAACTTAGAACTCGCGTCTTCAAGTTCGAGTGACTGGCGTCCACTGATATCAACAACAAATTTCCGTCTACTGGCTTACGGTTAGACTGGCATAGGAAACATTTCGGCTCGAGATTCTCCGATATAACATTCAGTTTGACTTTTATCGCGCTCCGAATGCTTGTTTTATGTATGTCTAGACAAGTAAGTTGTATCATTAGTAAATTCTGCGAACATCCGGTCTCTTTAGATGTTAATTTCTCCGTTGTCAAAAGAATTTGCCAACTAACTCGTCGGCGTGTTTTGCAGTGCAGCGAAGCAGAATTTCGGAGCTGACGGCGGAGATATTCTCTAGACTGAGTGAACAATGCCGTGCCCCTACACGAGCCTTTTTCCAAGCTATGGAAGAGGCAGCCCAAAACTGTTCATTTGTTGTAGAGGACTTGGCCGATCTGCCAGCCAAAGAAGCTAAGAACGTCTTAACCACAAGCTTTGCCGAAAAAGGTCCGTTTAGCTCTAGCAAATTGTGTGGCCATCCTGAACATAGAGAAGATGAGACGTTAGGAGACTATGTCGATGAGTTATGGTCGCTGTACCTGCCTACCAGCTTTGGCTTAGTTGACAAGACCGGCCAACTGGTGGCAGTTTCGGTTATGTCAGATTTGTATGAGTCTTCCCGCATGGATTTTCAAGACATTGTGGCGCGACACGAGAATAACTACATGGATGAGATCATGATGTACCTTGAGCACTTAACCCAGAAAGCGGCGCCTTTGTTGCCGGTGTGTAATTGCAGCGGTAAGTACTGATACACCTGGATGTACGTCTAACGTGCACCCCCATTGTACGTAGTGCTTAGCGAATCTCTGCGAGGAGCGAGGTCCTACTTTGCTCAGACTACAACTTTGCTCATGAACGTCACGTTTACGTCACAAAGCCTAAGGACTCTGACCAGACGCATGTCCGGGTGTATCTGGGGAATACAGTATTTCCAAAACACAGCCATTTTCGGCCTTGTGTAGCTCGACATGTCGATCGAGTCTTAACCAAGCCGGAAACCGTGAGTTGCAGGTATAACGTTATCACGTGAGATGGTGGGGATAAAGTTGGATGAATTCACGCCGATTGAGAACTTCTACGTCATGTTTCTTGCTGTAAGGGAACAACACGAACGAGCCAAGCGACACGGTTACAAATTTTCGGTGGCCGAAAGCGCCCATCCCTATTCACAGGTACTGCCTTATCAAGGTACACCTGGCCAGGTGTACAACTAGCACCCTCGGTGTTTATACTGTAAACTAGGTACCTCTAAGCCGGGGCTGTAAGGCGTCCGTCTCGTCAGTCACAGGTCCATGTCGATAAGGTTGGACACGTGTTGGTGTTCCAGCGTTATCCTCCGCAGATTTAGCGCTCGTACAAAACCCTTCACAGAAATCGGATATTGTTTAGGCCTTGTCGACACACTTCAGCTGCGAGGAACTGTTCGTGGACCACCCCTCCCAGTACATAAACGCCCAAGGAAAGAAGCCGTTTGCCTGCATGAACAGGAAAATTGTTGTGAACTACAACCTGAAGAAATACTAAATGTTAACGTTGGACCTTCAACGCCTTCCATGGATGAGTTTTAGTACGCTACAACCTCTTGGTTTTTTGTTCAGCGCTGTGTGGACATCCATGCCAATGCTTACCCAGAACATCGTTTTGGCTGCCTGCACTTTTCTCCGATGAACAAGAAAACAATTGGATGCACAATCCCATGCCATCGGAGCTTGTCGTGTTTTTACAATAGCACCCTCTACAAAGCTAAAGGCATCATGTACTGTGGAATCGGACTCAGTAATTTTGACTTAACCGGAGAACCTACTTACGTGCTCCTAAATGTTCCTTCGGATCCATGGTATTAGGTTTTTCGGCCATGAGAAAAGATGTTATACGAGCTCACCGCTGACCTTCTCTTTATTGAAGAGGCGGCGTTATATCGCCTCTTATCTGTTTCAGCACCGTAGTTACGCCATCAGCCATGCCTTCGATTGATTGATTTCCATTTCGTTGAATTTCTGTTGATTGAGTACGAAAAAAACACACAGCGTGCGACGTAGCGTCGCCTCTGCGGTATTAGTAAGATTACAGCCGCTAAGATTACCCCATCACAACATGATCTGGGTGTTCCGGGACACGCGATTTCAATGGTACTTTCTGGCCTCAATCTTTACCAGTTCCCGCCAGTCGAACGTTTAAGCATGATGTAACTGCCGACTTCGAGAGTAGCACTGATGAGCGAAACGTTACTTTTGAATCTCTGTTTATACGTGATTTGTAGGCTCCCACTGAAGTAACTTGCATGGTTTTCGTTTCCCTAACAGAAAAACAGAACTCTTTATAGGATTGAGGACAGAGAGATCCGTAGATCGAAATGACTGGCTTTCGCCTTTGGATTGAAACCACGTGGAGATATTCACCGGGTACTTACGCTAAAATATAACGTAAGGACCCGGTGGATATTTCCGTTCCGAGCGCCCGGTACCTGAAATGAGGGTTCAAGCCGCCACGGGCATGGTTTGACTTCGGGCAAAGCAGTAAGGCCAGTTTTGAGGATTAGTTTGGCGTACACTGTAGTGTCCGAAAGACGACGTGCGCCTTGTGGTAGATTTTCCTTCAATGCGCGTTCCGTTTGTGCCTTTTCTGATGGGCGTTGTCTGGGTGACTGCTGCCCGTCTTCTGCCACGATACATTCGTCCGATGTCCGCAGAGCCTTAAGGTATGAGGGAGGACTACGTCCACATATCCCAACCGCTACCACACAGACGTCATACGGTGTAGCAGGCTTCAGTCCCCCAATCGTTACTTTGGTCAGAGTGGCGCAAGGCTCAGGGTGTGAAATCCATTCGTCATCTACCAGCTCTCCATCGTCCAGACTCGAAGCCCGATAGGATACATTGAACTCTTTCCAGGATTCTCGACTTCTGACTATGGCAGGTTCTTTCCAGCAGACAGTCATAGAAGAAGCGGTTGCGTCGACAACTTGAAAATCTATAACAGGCTGACGAGCCGTGAACGGCATTTTGTTTCCCTCGATATCGTAGCAAACGATCTGAGCAATGGATCTGTTGGGAATGATACTTTGGGCGACGACACACCTAACATCATTGTTGGCCGAAGCGAACTCTGTAAGTTCCTTGACCAGGGTCACAAAGGTTTGAACAGTTGTTAAGTTAGCCCAACAGGCCCAATACGAGTCCGGGTTATTAGTGGATCCGTACGCTTCTCTCCAGTCCTTCACAAAAGACGAAAGTCTCTGTTTTGCTTTATGCACTTGACGGACAATCTCGCTGGTGCATCGTACTATTTGACTGTCCCGGCTGTAGAGTTCAGTCAAAGTACCGGTGACAGCCGGACGCGTCTTCGATGTGCCCGAGCATCCCGCACACTGCGCCGTGAATAGCGGAAAATCTGCTGACAACTGGATGAACCATCATATCTGTTAGCAATAGAGACTGTTGGTGAAAAGCGTCGATCACGCTGACAACTTCGGCTACGTGCTCGTGCTGGAATGGTCCGTTAGTGCAATGGAACTTCGTAGACAGTCGGTCCAGGGACCTTAGTCCAATCACGTTTGGGACCAGGTCTGGCGGTACAGCTATGGGTTGGTAGTGATAATGCGACACTCTTCTACCGCATCAGCAGCGCAGCACTGACTGAACGGCAGCGGAATATTGCTGTGAAACGTCACCGTGACCTCACTGGCGATATCTGGTGGACGGCAGGCGCTTTCAGGATACTGGATGATGTCAGCTAGAGCACCGGCAATTTCTCTCAAGAAGCATCTCACCTGAGTCTCATCCTCATCAAGCTCACGGGTGTAATCAAGCACAATGATGCAATCCACGATGTAGGCAATAGCGGCAACAACATGGGTTTCTATACCGCTTGTTCTAGAATGGTGCTGTTTGATCAAGTAAGGGATACGGTCGTCTGTCAGCGACACTCTCTGCCGAAGATAGGAACACCTCAAGACAAGGCTGATACTGTGATGTGCGGTTGTTGAGCACGAACTCCCCGGATCCGTTGGGCTTTGTGATACCCAGTGCTACATTCAACATATGTACGTCGGATTCCGGTACCCTGATGACCTGCAGCTTTGTCATGAAAGAGTCGACCTGGAACAGCTTCACCACAGGGATAGGCGAGGGGATGGTGAGCTTGTGAACAGTCGCCGCAGACAAATCATCTACCAACCCATAGCTGTACGAGGCTGGTACGACTAGCGTCTTTCAAACGTCGTAGAACTCTCCTAGCTGATACTGCTGACCGAACGCTGGGATTCGGCGGTCCGCTTTGTCCATGCCGCCCGCACTAGATGAGGATTTGGCTAACGGCACTGGCTGCTAACTGCAAAGAATTTGCCAAACCGGATAACATGGATTTGGCTAAGAAAGATGAAGCTTCATCAGAACCGTTCAGAAAAGTGTCTCGTACTGCACCTGAATCCAATGCGCTGCACATCACGAGTAAGCTTATGTTAGACAGTTCTTCGAAACTGTTTGTCGGTCCTACCATTCCGATATGCCAGCTTGAACGATTTAAGTCTTCTTGACATTGCGCATACCCCTCTTCGCGTCACAGTCGATTTCCCAAACTTCTGGCCATTTCCTTTGTTTAATTCGGTTGAAAGCTTTGGGACAGAGGTTTTTCTCTCTTACAAAACTAAGCGGCTCGGAAGAAAAAGGTTCAGAGATGTAACTTAAGGGGAATTCGTCTCGACAACAGCTATGCACAAATGAAATGAAACGTAATGGGGCGCAAATGGGAGGTGTTCTGAAGTTCAGGGTGGAGTCAGCTTCTCATTGGCCGAATACTATGCAGCACGTCATGCACTAGCAAAGGAAGTTCCGTAAGCCGAGCATCGCGCACTGGTGTCGACATGGCCCTCGAAGCATGCACCACATGCTTCGAGGCTTGCACCACAACACATGTACACTTTGGTTTTCTGCTAGTGGCACGATATAATAATTCCATTCAGATATAAGGCAAATTTTTGGGAGGAGAAGAAAAGTTGAAAAGTTGATTGCACCTCCCTTATGTTTAACTTGTCCTAGAAATTTGCCCCATACTTGAATGGAATTAACATATTAGCTGAACCAAATCTCTCCATTCCTTTGGATAGGATATGTGGATTCTACATGTCCAACGGCACTGAAAACGCAAGACCACCCAAAAACTTAGATAGTCATTCCTGTAAAATTAAAAAATCTGGCTTATACAGAATCGACCGCGACTCGGTCCAGTTGTTCTTTGGAAAAACTGAGTGCTCCGGTCAACCAGTTCGCTGTGTTGCCACGAGTGACGTCATTTATCTTTTCAAAAACCTCGCTCACTCATCAGTCATCCACCTGGCCTCCGCAATTAGCCTAATTTTTCTGCAGGGCCATAGGTTGACGCTTTGACATCCAAAGCTTGATCTGTAGTGTAGGTGTTGGAACTTCACGAGACATAGGCAGTTAGATTAGACTAGGTGTTAACCCTGA
This sequence comes from Ramazzottius varieornatus, assembly GCA_001949185.1. Classification (NCBI taxonomy): domain Eukaryota; kingdom Metazoa; phylum Tardigrada; class Eutardigrada; order Parachela; family Ramazzottiidae; genus Ramazzottius; species Ramazzottius varieornatus. The sequence goes on from BDGG01000007.1 coordinate 482,977, forward strand.
CCGCTAGCTTGGCGCCATCGTGTCGGACTGGGATTTCTCGTCTTGTGACGCGTGAAACTTTCAGGTACCGTCCGTAAAGTAGCTTTCACATGGGCTCTATCCCGCACTGCCGTTAGGCTTTCAAGAGACGTTCCCTATGACCGGATAGTCCATCAGAAATGCCGATGCCTTTACGTGGTAGTTAGGACCTTCAAACAGCCACGGATATCACTAGATATGCTCTAAGTCATTCCCCTTGATTGGAGAAAACACAACAATCGTGGATATCAGCATAAGACAGCATATCAAACCGATACAGGGCGACAGAGATTCTCGCTGCTAGCCAGTCTAGCCATCTGGAACGTACTTCAGCTGGAGACGAGCATTAATTTGCAGTTTCACACAGCGGTTTAAGACCGCGCTGCGTACTGATCCATGGATCGCGCAGGTTCTCCTGATAATGCTATTTCCAAGGAGGCGCAGGTGTCGCGAATGATGGTTACGAAGTAAAGCCTAGCTTGCACTGGACCCTCATAAAACTCCTGCTTTCGCAGCAAAAATGACGCAATCATCTGGCCCACTGTCGGCGACCGGCTGATGGCGCAGCTGGAATTCAGCCTTGCGACGTAGCTGGTGATTTCAGAATCCGCCCAGTGACTTATATATCAATAAACAAGCACAGTTGCTACTGTATTCACGTTTCATCCAATTTTTCATCGCTTTTTACAGCAATCCTGTTATGGCAAACACCGTACTAAAAAAATACGCGAACTCATCGGAACGGTCATTAAAAATTCCTGTTTAATGGACGGTATGTGATACTACTACGCCGCTTCCGGCCGTGCCTTCTAAATCAGGAAAACATGGCGGCACGAAAGAAGGATCGAATGTCAGAAGAAGCAAGTTATTGACCTTAGGTTAGATGCTACGGACTAAATGAGAATGTCAGGATACCGAATAAATGCATCCCACTGTAGCAACTATCAGAGGTACTCCGCGATAGAGGGTAGCACATAAGTCTGTCGCGAATGCCCGAAAGGTCTGCGGATGACTGGTGTTGTCAGGATGACCGCTGGAGTAGTGGGTTCTCGCTGCCGTGGATGTTTAGTCATCCGCGGTAACATTTCGGAGGATGTGATCTTTACCTCCTTTTCGTTAGCTTGGAAAGGGATGATCTGATTGATTCTCGCGCGACAGAGGAAACAGCACAACATAACGGAGTATCCCAAAGATCTGCGCAGTGCACGTCGGTAGGCTTTGCAAATGGCAAAGAAGATCAGCTGAAATCTCAGAATATGATTAGAGAACTGGCTTTTCCACTTATGAGGCATCCTCGAAGATGTCTGTTCGGTGAAAGGTATCAGCGTATTATCAGGTATTTCAGTATGACTTGTCCGTTGGCGCAGTAAACGTGACGGTTTTCTTGAGGGAGTTCTCAAAAATTGTTTCTCACAATTTGAGCAAGTCGCAATCAAAATGGTTTCTCGCAGTGATTGAATGACGCAAGATCTGGCCATTTGGATACGAAATCATTTTTTTCGCCAGGTTACGTTCATCAAGGGAAAAAATAGAAAGAAAGGCACAGGTAAAAAGTTTTCGCAGCTTCTTCCAGCCTAGTGTGGTCTTCGAAGCATGATCGCACGATACTGACTTGTGTACCCAAAAAACAAGGTGAGCCTTTTACATGCGCTAGGATATTTTCTGAAATCCAAAAGTCTAACGGCGAAGACAATAAGAATTTTGAAAGTCACCCCCCAAAAACGGACAAGTCATACTGAAACACCTGATACGTGGTGAGACAGAGCACACTTACCGGATTCACCGCATACTGGAAAACAGTCAAGGCTCGCAACCAGTCAAACAGCAAAGAAGGCGGCGTTGACATACTAAGTCTGGCTAAAATAATGCTTTTCGGAAGAAGGCATACGAAGCACCACAAAGCAGACACAAAGATGGCTCTGGCGATGACCAGCCGTTTTTGAAGTAACCTATCCAGACTAGCTGAGGGTTGCGTGGAAGAGCGATTCGTCCTGATTTTCAGGTAGGCAGTCAAAAACACCATCAGTGTAATCACCACGCTGACCAGATAGGGTACAGTATGCATGGCAAATATTGGAAGGGTCCCAAAGGGCAGGGGCTGAGATGACGCGGGGGACAATATGCAGGTCCCGTGAGCTGTCGGCAAAAACATCACTTTAACACCTGCTGCACTTAGTGCAACCAGAACACCCGCGATAGACCATGTAGCGAGCATAAAAGTTAGGGACACTCTTGTATCCCGAAACTTTGGATACAAGTGCGGGAGACCAATGGCAACTGCTCGGTTAATGGCAAGAGAAACTTCCGACCAGCCTACAGCTGTCAACACCCCAAGGTGCATCTTATAGGTCCAGTCACAACGATAGCTACTTTCACGGATCGTGCTGTTTCGAAAGTGGTCGTATCCGGTTATGGTCCGGTAAGTATGGAGAGGTTGAAAAACTGCGGTAAATATGAAGGCAATTATGGCCATGTGACCAATCAACAGCTTTGCACCTGGTTTGCAAGTCCTGTCGGCGCAGACCGCGATGACCAGAGATAGGTTTGCTCCAGTGCTGATAAGGTGGAAAAATATACAAGGTATCAACCAGCCTATAACGTTTTTGCTTCCGGCCGAAAGCACAGTACCGTTAGTGTAAGAATCGGTTAGAGGAACAGACATTTCCATGGCGCTTTCGAGAAAGTATTAAGATACGTGGCAAAATTCATCGTGGAAAAGGATAACACACAGGCTGAAACTGACAAAAAGCATCCGGGACGACAAGAGTAGACGACACCGCGGACAGCTAATATACGCTAAAAGGAACGAGATGACAAGCAAAAGAGCAAAATATGCACCTGCGGAATGCGGCGTCCATATTAAAAACCAATCGTTCAATCTGACACGTACCTCAGGACTCCTGATTAATTTTCCGAAGTGGGTCCTACAATCCATAATTTACTGGAGGAAATGGCACTGGCAAGCTGTGAGCTGCTCTTCGGACTGGATTAACAACAGGGTGCGACACTCAGAGAGCACCGAATTTAATTGTAGACTTAGTGAGTCTTCAAGCTTAAGCTCGCTATTAGTTTTCATGCGGGCCAGCGCACGGCAGGGTACTTTTCCCATCAAAAAAACACAGTATTGAGCGGAATCCAGCATCAGAATTTCGCAGCCGAATATTCGTTCCCGGATCTGCGATATCTAACGTTAGTAAGAGGAGGTCGGCATGCAGTTACCCAGTGACGATTTCCAGCATGGAGGTATCCAGGCCTGATTTTCGCAATTACTGTTTCAAACTAGCTTTTCTTGGTCTCTGAATCAAGAATAATTTATTTGAATTCTTCTGAAACAGAATAAAAGTCATATGAAGTCAAAAAGACGACATATCTTTATTCGAAGGAAGGTGGGTCGGAGGTAATGTTTTTTACGCTGTTTATTGTACTATGAACGATCAATGATAATATCCCAAATAGGATGCGAACAGCTCAGGAAAGAGATTTTCTTTGCGCACAGCAAACACCCGCAACTTGAACCCAGCCCCCTTTTCTGGAAGCGTGTTACCGGTGTGCGGCCATCCGGCCGTTGACTGAATTCCGACTAAGGATACGCATTCCGTTTTCCGCTCCGTTCCTAATTCGGTCTGGAAAATAGAAATTCCGCTCCGTTCCGGCTAAGTCCGATTTGGAACGATGGAATCCGAATCGGAGTATAAGCCTCCGACCGGAATTCCGCTTGTCAGAATCCGATTTTCCACAGTGGGATTGCCACTTTTCGCTAAATTTGGTGTAGTATCACTCACTGATCATCATCTGAATCAACGGCAGATGCACCCGCTGTTGATCCAGGGCAGCATTTCGCGTTCACTTCTGATATTTTGAGTGAATTTCCCGATTTTCGGAATTTTGTTCCCGAGGATGATCTTGTGGACTACGACGAGGTTGTTACGGCTAGCGCACGAACTGGTTTTCTCACTTTGAAGGACCTATTCGAGTACAAGCCGCCGGTTTCTCGATGATTTCTGAGTTCAGTTGTTTTTCTGCCTTCGAATTATTAGTCGGTCAGCTCGCACAGTATCCGAAGCTTGTTTTCCCTTGGTTTTTCTAATTTTCAATTGCAGTTTTGGAAAACCGTCTTTTGTATTTAACAGTTCTGAAAACGAAAATAGGACAAAAGGAATATTAAGAATTCCGTTAGGAAAGTCCTTTCCAGGGAGCAGTGCAGGCGGAATGTGTATCCTTACTTCCAGCTAACTCGGCCTAAAAGAGGAACTGCGACTGAACAATTTTGTCACCCACAGCAGCTCTCGTGGCCTTATATGGTACACGCACGACGAGATATTACGGGCCAGTAAAAATTACGGGCCAGGCGGAAAAGACGGCAAATTTACAATTTGTATCGAAGTCAGAAACACAAATCGGAAAAATGACGTAACGTAGTAAAATTCAACCGTAGAAAATTGTCATGGACAGTGGCCATCAGCTGATCAGCTGTTTCACTGTGCATAGCCATTCAACTTTCTCCCGGAGAAGCTCTGGACTCTTTGTCCCGATATCCTTTCCGTGAGCGTTTTTGAAAATGTCCCAGTCCTTCACGACCAAACGGTATCGACGATACACCGAAGAAGCCTTGAAGGATGCTCTATCTGCTGTCGGGAATGGAATGGGACTACGCGAAGCAGCTCCAGTCTTCAGACTTCCGCGCAGCACCGTCCTACGTCATGTCGAGGATACCACACAATAAATATTAATATGACACGTTTTAGCTCCTCGGCCCAATGTCCAGCACGTACGTACAGCAGTGCAGCCTTCGTTGCTGGTTTTTACTTGTAGCAAGAATCACCTGCCCGTGCCGCCGTAACGAAAGGGCCTGGCCCGTAACTTTTACTGGCCCGTAATATCTCGTCGTGCGTGTACAGAGTTTGCGGTTGTTACAATGATTGTGACAGCTATTGACTTTGTGACGCCTATGGCGGGCTTCGTTTCGCTGATCATACCTCCCGTCCGGTGGATATCTCCGTGCTGAGCACCTCGTACACGGTGGCACAGGCCGCTCCGTTCAATGCGTGAGGTGTATTGTAAGTTCTGTGGCTTTCTTGGTAAGGCACTCTATTACTGTAGCATCAGCAATCGTCGATCCTGTAGTACGGTATAGAGATTTGGCGTACCGAAGACGCCACGGGCCTTACCGGTACCGTGCCGCCACAGCTTCAAGTGATTGAAGCTCATTGTGCTCTGCCGTGTTCTGCGGGAAAATTTGTCGTACACTGTGGTTTAAGTACCGAAATCGAACCTGCACCAACGGTGCGTTATGTGGACTGGGTAATGGAAGACGCGATCAAGCTTCAGTCCGAACCACCCGTGCCCGCGGTTTACCAGCTTAAGCTCACCGAAATCGGATGCGATAAGGTGAAGAAGATACGCGAGTATCGTGTGGGACCACACTCCCAGACGGAAGTCTTACAGGAGAAGGTTGTACTTGTCATGGGTAAGACGTGTGCTGGGAAAACAACTTTGATCAACGGCCTGGTTAACTACATGCTTGGGGTGAAGTTCGAAGATCCAGTTCGTTTCAAACTGGTCCTCGAAGAAGAGTCAGACTACGTTCATTTCGAGCTATCCAATACCAAAACGCGCCGACTGCCCCTATCCTTGCTCGTTAACTATCATTGTTACTCCGGGGGTCGGGGACACTGCTGGTATTGAACGAGACGAAGAGATTCAGGGACAACTAAAGACGTTCTTTGGCTGTGACCATGCCACCCTGGTGAGTGACGGTTAAATTACAGACACTATAGTAATTTTCATCCGTTTTCATGGTTATCTAACGGAATAATCTAGAAATGTCCGTTCCCTGGGAAATTTTAAAATGGCATTGGCTTTCAGGGTATCGACCGAATTGACGCTGTTGGCCTGGCTATGCCAAGCTCCACTATATGGATGGACGCCACTCAAAAATATAGGTTGAGCACGGTTATGTCGGTTTTTGAAAAGGATATATCCGAAAACCTGTTTCTGCTGCTGACATTTGCCGACTACAAAACGCCTGTGGCACTGATCAACGGCGTTCAAGAGGAGTTAGGGATAAAGTTTGCAGGTTTCTGTAAATTCAACAACTGTGTTCTGTATGAACCGAATGACCACACGGCGGATGTTTTTACTCGACGCTACTGGAACATTGGGCCAAGAGCGTGGAGAATTTCTTCTCCATACTGGTTCAAACCAAGCCACAAAGCTTGGCCCTTACGTGAGAAGTACTCGAAGAAAGAGAGCGAGTGCAAATACGTCTGGATGGAATGCTTAAACGCAATGACCATACACTTGACAGAATGGCGGCCATCTAGTCGAACGAGCAAGCTCTCACTCAAGCTATGACCGGTGTGAAAGCAAATGCCAATCACACTGTGGAGTTTGAATCGAGGTATGTGAACGGCGGCCTCATCCAACCGGAAATGGAGTTCATCTAACGAACTGTCTGGTTTGCAACTTTACATGTCATGATCCGTGTGCAATCGAAAAAGACGACGACAAAAAAGAGTGTTATGCAATGGACAAAACTACGAGTTCTGCACAGTTTGCCCTAAAAAGTGTGAGTGGACTCATCACTCAAACACGCCGTACGTCTATGTCTATACCAAGAAGAAAGACAAGAAAGTTTTGGAAGACTTGCTGAAGGCCCATAACAATTTTAAGACAGAAAGCGAACAGCTGAAAGCCTTGCTTTCCAAGACCCGACAGGAATACGAGGCGTTGGGGAAGGAGCAAGCCAGAAACGTTGAGGAGTTGAAGCAGGCTTTCGATAAACTTGACCGCATCGCGGTACTGAGAAATAAGTCTTCGGTTATCGAGTACTAAGATCAAAGAGGAAAGAAACCAAACGTCAAGGATACTAGAAACGCATCCTTCATTTGGAAGAAAAAAGAGAAAAAGAGTTGATATCTCTAAGCATCAAGCGAGGCGAGAAGGTTTGACCATGTAAGCGAGTGGCCAGTCTGTCTTTACGGCAATCCTCTTGTGCGGTCACTCACGGTTCCTATAAACTATCCAATGTTATCGCACAGCGTGTGGTAACTAACAAGGGATTGTCGCCAGTCGGTCCACATCGATCCTCAAACCGGTACGGCAGAAAGACAGAGGAAACTCTGGTCCATAGACTGAGATAGTCTATCTGATAGACTGAATCGCCAAAACTAATTTCTGGACGTTCTGGCAAAGTTCGGGAACAGAAGAGCGATTGCCGTTCGTGGGGCGTACAAGTTCTGTTCCAATGACGTAGTGTTCTATGACTGAGGCTTTGATTGAGAAGGAGGGATGATTTCGTGGTGGTCCGAACAGCTCACCATAGAGTGCTTGAAGCTGCGGTAGTGCAAATTGTGCGGCGTCAGGCGTTGGCCTCGCGCCGGTCAGCTGACCGCCTTGCGATCGATCAAGAACCAAATCACTGTTCCAAATCGCAGTTCATTACGTCATGGAGGTTTGATTAAGTCTTCGGGAGAAATCTGTTCGACGGTTGCTCCCTTGCTCCCTTGCTCCCGAGTTTCGTCAAGACGTCCGTCAATTTAATTCACCGATTCAGTCTATCTCAGCCTATAGATCAGCGTCTTCTCTATCTCGAACCGTACCGTTTTCAGGAACAATATGGACCGACTAACGTAAATTCCTTCCAAACTCGTCCACGCAGTTCCAAATAGAATCTGCTAACTCTCGTTATCGGTGTACGAGATAGTTATTCAGTTTTGGTGTCCAGTTCAGTTAAACAGTTAACAAGCATAATTCCGGACTCGATGAAGTTCCCTTCCAAGATATTGAATTCACCTCCTTGTACAGTATGTTGATAATTTAGTATCAATATTTCGTGTACTTAATTGTGCGGAGCTTTGGACTTACTAAGAAGCCCTGGGAGATAGAAGAAAGTTACCTCTATCGAGCCATACAGGCTGCGAAACCGGGGTCGGAAATTCCGACATGACGACTGGTATTGTGCCTAGCGGTATCCCGTTCACTAGCCAGAAGGATCTTTGACAAAGAAAAGATCAGAAACTGCAGAACTTGTGAAAACATGCGGGGATGCAGAGGACTGATGGTCAGGTCTTACTGCGGAAATCATCGAAGAGTTTTAGGGTACCACGGTGTTGCTCTGAAGTGAAAAAGAGAGAAGACCTGAAAGGGGAGTTACCTTGCTCGAATAAGAAGCTTATCACACTCTCTGAAACATCCTGGTTTGATGTTGTGCTTTCGCTCTGTGAGATTCCGTTTGACACTCTAGGAGCCATGGGGTCAGGACGGTACCATAGTGGTGGTTTTTCAAATTTTCGACCGTTCGTTTGATTCTTTGCGTCTGAGATTTTTTACTTTGCCTCGACGAATCACTACTTTATCGTGTAAGAACCGTGACCAGCGGCCACTAGCGACAGGAAAATCTGAAGAATAAAACTTTGGCATTGCCGTCTCTGGCGTTACTTCGTTAGGATGTTCTCCCAAACGAATAAATGCCCAATCCGTCTCAAATAATTCGGGACGGATTTGGTCGCTTGAGAAGTGGATACCATTTTTCGATTTCAAAATCGCTAATTTACGGTAAACAGCGCTCGCCGTAAGTACTTTTGATTTTTCGTCCGTTCGTTCACGCATCAGAGGTAATCTGTTGTAGTCACTCTTTGTTCTCTGTTCAAAGTATCGAACCTTCTCTTTCTTATCGCACCGTAACTTTATCAGACAAGCAGTGCAGATTCAGGACGAAGTCGTCTGGTTGAAGATTCGTTCGACAGACGGAGATGCAATGGAGTATATGTTGCGGATAGCCAGCTAACAACGAAAGGCACTTCCGGTGGAGCCTTTGCAACCGACAAATCCCTGTATCGAGAAAACTGGACTCGCTTACCACGGAAATGGCTTTGTGGTAAGCGAGTCCTGCTGTGAAGGGATGGTCAGAGGCTGAAAGCTCGGCTATACTAAACTGCGTTCGAAAATCTGCTTCCTTTCACATGGTGGAAGGAAAGTTGTTGATTTTCTGTCATATTGATTGTTAGTGGACTCATGACGTCTTCTCTTTCTGCTTTTGGCATGTCCACCTCTCGAGCAACCGGACTGTACTGCATTCAGGTATCGAGCCAGACGAGCCAGAGCACTGACTAGTGATCGAGAAGCGGGAGAAAGTTCGATTGTTCTGCCGATGAATGGAATCGCGAAGTGATGATAAATATTATCGAGAACGAGAGGAGAAGAGTGCTTACGGCGCTAGCGCAACGAAAATTAAAGTCGTGGTTTCACGGCAGGTAGGCAGTAATAATGGGTTCGATCTCCACAGACGCCGACGAGTGCACAGAAGCGTTTCGAGTTGCCAATTTGTCCTTCGGATGTCGAGCTGCAAGTATCAAACGACTATCACCGGCACAGTGAGTTAAAACCGGGAATTACGGGTAGCATCGGTACACTTATTCCGTCACCACCGTAAATGTCACCCGGGAATCGAAAACCATCAACCATGCATTCATCAGAAGGTGATTCTGCCACCGCCGGAAAAATGGAGAGTTTTCAACCTTAGCTGACAGGAATACAAACATCTAGCAAGGATATTACCCAGACTTGTTTGTTTCAAACAGACAAACTGGCCCCAACGCGAACCTCAGGTGCATGGTTCCTGCTGAGTGGGTTGTGTCAGCACACCTCACAAGATTTGATGCCGAGGGTTGAGCCTGATCCGTAGGATGTCGCTAGTTTAAATTATGTTTGGTCCCTCAAATCCTGTGTATATGACAGAGAAGTGACCGAAAGTGTACTCAGGTGATTAGGGAAGCGGTTTACGTTCACAAAGCTCGCACGGCACAACGCCAGAGCAGTCTGGCACCGTATTTCCATTGATATGGAACTCGTGATTTCTACATGTGAATATCGAAAAGAGCTGCTGTACATAATTATGTAAGTGAACGAGAGATTAGGGGGAAAATGGAGAAGGAAATGTGGAAGGCGCTGACGAACTCGGTTACGATAGACACGGTAACACCGGAGGGTCGGAAGTACCGCAATACGACTAAAGTCTGAGCAAATAAATCAAACTCAAGCATTTCCATTACGGCGTCACACATCTTCGAGCTCAAACACAGAAGAAAGCCGGGTCGAGACCGTGCTCGGTCAACTTCACCTTCGACCAGTCGGCAATATCTTCTTCCACTTGGGCGTTTCGATCAACGTGAACTTGAGCGTGACATTGGCTGAAGAATTCGCGAGGGTTTTTGCAGCATCTAAACACCTCCTGAAAATGGTCCACTTCCAACTGCTTTTCCAGAAAGGAAGCTATCTGCAGAACACCAGCACCATGGTCCTGTAACAAAACCTCTTGCCAATCAAAAGAGCACAGCATGGCGAACAAGGAAGTAGATTATTTGTAAGAAAGAAAAACGTACCTTGATCAGATCACTTTCGAAGAGGATTTGGACATTGTCGTCGTCGCGATGCTTCCAGTACCCTTTGATGTTTTCGAAATACTCATCCAGGAATTTGGGGTCTGCACCATTCAGAACGGCTTCGACAAACTCAGCGAAAGATTGCTTACTCAGGGTTTCATTCCCATTCTGGGCAGCTGCTTCTATAATGCTGACGTACGTGGAGAAGATTACGTCCTTTAGGCGACTGTACACGTAGATAGTCTATTAAAACGCAACAACCATAAACGTCTAGCTGTGCAAATAAACCACATTACGACTTCGTTATTTGTGTGCGAACGAATTATCGGTGATGATTTTTCTCTTGCCTTCACATTGGCGTCGATGGCGGCTTTCGGTAGTTTCTCCCAGTTCAAATTTGTGGTGAACAAGCGTGGAGTGTCATCAGCCGGTCCGCCTGGAACAGCTCGTTCAAAAGAGAAATCCTCGGTAAGACGAATCCATGGACTCAGCAGGACTTCCTGGTTCGGGTTGGCGTCGCAGCCGGAGTTTTCTTTTCCTTCCTTGTGTAAAATAAGGGTGATAACGGCCTGTGTCCAAGCGGTACCTACAGAATGATATTGCTTACGTCACAATATTCATAGTAAAATACGTGGTCCATTCCATACGAAGTCGTTCAACCGTCTGACGTCATGCATAACAAACAGCAGTGCTGACGGCATGATGGTCGATCAAGACAATCAAGACTTACTGGCTTCCATAAACGAAGCCACGATGATGTCGTTGTCTGACCATTGCATATCCACGTTGTTCCCGTCTTTCGCAGTCTCCATGGTGGTTATAATGAACAAAATTCTAGCTAGGGTTTATCTGGAAACCGATGAACTGTGCATGCAGGGACAAGAGGGTTGGAGGAAGGGAAATCCAACAATCGACACACTCTTTTGAAATGAGAAAATTCTCATTCGATACACTCCAAGTAGCAAAGGCGGTACTACTCTTGCCGCTTGACTGTGCAAGCTTGCCAGCACGACTAAATCCATCAGCTCATCGTTTTGTCAGTGTTTGCTTACTGCGGCAACAGTGTGATTTACGAGAAGTTCGTAACGCTATCGAAAGAATGATGAGTAATGAGTTCGAACAGCAGCATACACTTCGGCTCGGCCTACTGTATACGGTGTATTTTCGACCTAGCTCTTCTTTCCAGTGTTACAGTCTCAGGTTTCTTCCCTCCCTGGCATAAAGATGTCATTTTTAAAATTGCAGTTATCGGATGGAGGAAATATTTGCGGTCAAGGTCGTAAATCCGCTGTCTGCTTCATGCTTGATCAGTGATGCCGGGTAGCGGTCATGTCAACGTATAACGCCACTTGTGTTATGTATGGTGAGCCGGGAGATTCAAAAGTCCACAGTACTTTCACCGCGGGTGCATGCGCGGAGAAACTCCATGCGCGGTGAAATACTTTTTCCGCGCATCCACCCACGGACGAGAGTTCCACCGCGGGTGTCCGCGCGGACAAGCGAGTTTTTCCGCGGGTACATGCGCGGTTTAA
>BDGG01000007.1:494958-575879 GCA_001949185.1 Ramazzottius varieornatus
CCCGCGGATAAAGATATTTCACCGAGCGTGCATGCGCGGATAAAGTCAGTTTACCCGCGCATTCATGCGCGGAGAATAAATTAAACCGCGCATGGATGCGCGGAAAAACTAGTTTCTCCGCGCGTACAGCCGCGGTGATACTCTCGTCATAGTCCGCGGGTGGATGCGCGGGAAAAGTATTTCACCGCGCATGCAGTTTCTCCGCGCATGCACCCGCGGTAAAAGTACTGTGGACTTTCGAATCGCCCGGCTCACCATAGTTATGTCAAGGCCGTGCTGACCAACGGTCACCCAAAGGTATAAAGCTAGTAAGTAAGAGCATTTCCCGAATTGCAATGCTGGCATATTGTTCAGTTGATTGTTTGATGCAGGAGCAGGCTCATCTCACGGCTCTCGCCTCAGTTCTTACCAATCCTAAATATCGGATTCTCTTCGGGCTAAAAGAGATCCTTGGATCACCTAACTTTTCATTGTGATGGGCGATGAGGACATAGCCTTGAGGAAGAAGGCGAAGAAGGACAAGAAGCGTTCTCGCAAAGGAAGCAAGAAAGCCAGTTCGGACCGACGGTAATTTTATTTTTACGATTTCGTTCTTCTTTCCATCATTCTCATGAATGTTGCATTCCAGATCGTCTTCGACGTCAAGTAGTAGCTCAGAAGATTCCAGAAGAAGGTGTAAAGAAAAGAAAAAGTTGAAGAAAGCGAAGAAGAAAGACAAGAAGAAAGCGAAGGAAGCGCAGCGAGAGGAGCAATCTGCAGCTGTAGCCAATGGAGGCTCAACCGGAAGCGATCTCCTACCTGTGGAAGAAGCTGGACCTAGCGTAACGTTAGCAGAAGCTCCGGTAAAACCGAAGGGACCGATGACGAAAGAACAGTGGGAAGCACAACGGAATACACTTCGTCGTGTACTTGATGCTGAAACTGGTCGCATGAGGTAATATTTTTACGATTTTACTATTTTACAAGTAGCATTTTACGATAATTCCGTTTTGTTATCCAGCACTCCGCACTCGTGACCACGCGTGCTCTTGCGTCCATTAATCTTTTTTTTGCGTTCCTCTGGTAGGCTTGTCCGAGGTGATGGAGAAATCGTAGAGGAGATCGTAAGCCGTGAGCAGCATATAGCCATCAATAAGGTACAATGACTGCATCTCTCGATGAAGCTCATGGAAGAGTGGTTCCGCTTTCGGCTGATCGTTATGTCTTTCACAGGCTGCAACCAAGGCAGATGGAGCTTATTTCGAAACAGTTCTCGGGATGAAAAGGCATAAGTAATTCGTCAGGCTTCGTACGTTGTTGCATTATCGGTTGTGTCTTCTAGCACACTGTTTTCGAGACGGGATCGATCTTTCCTGAATCATGATCGAAGCGCAGAAAACCTGCTCTTTTGAACGAAGAGTATTCTTTTTTTTGCCTGTGATACGCTGAGTACCATGGTGTTTTTTTTCTGTTGTATGTCCCGTGTGCTCTTCTATTCACATGTAAATATTCGAACTTTTGGGAGCGATGTAATGACAAGGAAGTACTGAAAATAAAGACGAAAATCTTAAAGACAATAATGACAATCGTCACGAAATCAGAGACCGCAGACTTTCTACTTTGGTCACTGTTAAGTTGCGTCCGTACAGAGGGTAACCGCTGAAATATCAAACCATCAGGGTATGTAACGAAGGACAAAGCATGCGAGTGATTTATAAAAACTAGTGCTTATCGTGAATCGCGAAGGACGATCTGGCGATCAGCGTTCTCCTCATAAGCCTCCAGTTTCTTTAACAGGAGATCAATCCGTTCCATTTCTTGGTGGATCCGGCCCACCAGGCCTTTCCTCACAGCTCGCACCTCAACGCGATCAGGCGGAAGCTCGACCGCATCTGTCTTCATGATGAGCTTCATGAAATGTTCGTTGAGCAGTTTCAGTTGCTTCTCCAGACTTTTAGCAGTCACTGATTCGCTCTCAGAAGCATTGCCTCCGACTATCACCATTTCTATTTCCATGGCCTGCATCGAAACAGCGGACACCTCATCTTCAATACCGGACAGGGACTTCTTGTGGGCCTGAAAGAACAGAAGAGGAATATCAGACTCCAGCGCATAACAAACCAGCAAATCAACAGGACTGACTGGGCCACGTGACACCCCTTCTACACTGCCAGTACCACGTGGCTGATGCTATACTACATATCCCACAACGAAATAGAATTCATGTGGAAGACGTCGCAGTTTACCAGCGATCAGTGTTAAGCACTGATTTTCCCTGCTCAACATCAAGACACAAGACTACACAGCACAACCATATTCAATCAACAATCTATAACGACATGCATGCTGTACCTCATCAGGATCTGGTGGTTTCCTTCCCAGCATCATCATCTTGCTTCCTTCGCGAATTTTGAGATCAACTAGTACAGCATTGCCCGTCAGATGGGCTCCTCGATGGATTAGCGTCTGGTTTTCAGGAGGGACATTGGTCAAAGAGGCCAGGTGATTCTGAAGGTCGAGGACAGTCAGCTGCGTCTCCTCTTTGCTGGGCAAATCCTTAGCGACGTCGATGTGGTACAGCACTGTCTTCCCACTGTTATTCAGACCGTACGCCACAGAGAAATGAGGGATTACAGGGAGCCTTGGTGGTTTGGTAGAAGACTTGGACGTAGTGGATCCCATCGTACCGTCTTCTCGATTCATTCCATCGTCTCCGTGGAAGAGATCAATGACGCTGTCAGCGAATCCTTCTACCTTGTCCGCAGCTTTGGCGACGAAACCCTCCAGAGATTTGCCCAACGCAGACATTTATGTATATCAACATCCAATACAAGAACCACATGGGCTGTTCGAGACAAAATACTGCTAGTGCCAGGAGCAAGAAAGCCTGAAGAAAGAAAGTCGTCGAGCAAGAGTGGAAATAAAATTCAAGTCGAAAAGTAATTTTGATTTTTGAAAGAACTGGGCCGAATCAGTCAATCAAACTCTGGAAGTTTCTAGAAGTTACAAATCAACTGTTGGATGACATGGTCACACATCTACAACGCGGGTCAAAGTCACACGACAACGCAGGGTGGTAAGTACCAGCCACCAGTTGCACCGTTACACCGGCAAGCGGTTGCACAAGGTCCAAGTTTTCGATTTCCGGAACGCGGAACGGAGCAACTCCAGGTTTTGGCTCCCTCGTCCGGTCATGCACGGTAACTTACTGTAGGGGGGAATCGCCCTGCATTCTTACCGGTTGAAAGATTCGCCAGCAGCATACGACCAAGTTAAGTACGCACGTCTGTATAGTGTATACGCAACAGTTGGCAACTGTGGTACCTCACGGACGTAAAGCGTAAAAGTTTTCAAAGGTTATCTGTCCCTTACTCATTTATTTATTCTCGACTACGATGGCTTGAACAACAAAATACTGTAATATTCAAAACAGGTAAGCATTCGAAATTTACAACAATGTCGTGCACGAACAAGATTACGGAGATTTCCTCTTATTCAGTTCAGCCAAGACCTCAGTCTTGCTCGCATCTGTCCATGCAATATTCGCTCGCACCCTATCCAGAGCCTTCTTGAAGGCATCCTGTTCGGGCTTTCCCACTCCGCGGTCTTCGTTCATTTTCTCAAGCTGCAAGAGAGACAATATCCATTCACGCGAGTCTGAGTGTTGCTGGACTAAACTTATTTCGGTTTTAGTAGTGCCAACCTCTTTCAGCCGTGTAGGGTCATTGAAAGCTGCCGTCACGTCCGCAATGATATTCGACCTATAACAAATACCGTTTTCGCGCTGAAGCTGTCACAACTTTAGTCACAGTAGTTGCGAGCCGTGAACGGTCGATTACGGTACCTCCGCGCTAGTCTGTTCCAGTTTTCGTCCTTCTTGATAAATTCCCAGGCTTTGGTGGCACCGGCGTCCCATCGACTAATGTATGCGAAGATGGCGTTTTTGTCTTGGTCTCGAACAGTACCATCTACCGATTTCTCCAGCAACCTAAGAGAAACTACCAATGGAAAACTGTTTTCAGTTTCGACATATTCATATTCGATCCGGTACGATGACACGGGATATTCATGTTGACCTGTCAAGGAGTCCTTCATTCTTCGTACAGGCAAGTGCTCTTAATAGAGAAGATTTGGCGCCGGTCGTTGTCTCTCTGTTGTGCATGTCGTTTAAATCATTCCAGTCCGATTCTGCCCCCTCTCGGATACCGTAACACAAGATCATGTTTCTGGTTTGAGGGAAGTTCAATACCGGATGGGCGGCATCATTGGCGGTTGTGTATCTGAAAAGACAAACTTGCTGGCGTCATAACACAAAGCAACTTTACGGCGGTGCATCTCAAGATCAGCCAGCCGACGGATATAGTCACTTCAAACGGCGACTGGCATTCTACGAATACTTACGGCGAGCTGAGCTGGGTCCCAGAAGTTCGCCAAGCCTTGAATCTTTCCTTCGTCTCAGTTAGACATTGTGGATGCTCATAAAAGCAAGCATTCTCGATAACGGCATTGTCGAACAGCAAGGTGGTGTACTCTGACTCTCGGCCTTCAGCCCAGGTCTGAGTACTCCACAAGCTGTTGCTTGCAGACGGATATAGTCCTCGGAACAATTTCTGCATGTAGGCAACGAGAGGCTGATACTCTGCCCAGACTCCCCGCAGCATCTGGTCGAGATAGCGGAGGTTATCCATAGCCGACGCAAAAGGACCGTATTTGCTTTCCTCCTTCAGATACTCTATCAGATCGAAGACGATCCCGTACGATACATCGTATCCACCGGCCCTGGGGTAAGAAACTTTGGCTGACCAGTTCTGCTCAGTAAGTGCACAAGTCGGGTATCGTACCTGGCCAAATTGAAAGCGTCGTCAATCAGTTGACCCCGGCTAACTTCGTTTATGCGGTCCCCCAAGCGCGTGGAAAGGAAACTGCTAATGCGTTTCCAGTTTACAGCGTCGTAATTAACGCGGAAAAACCCAATCTGTTGCACATTTGCGACGATGAAATTTTTTTCTGTATTCTCCTCGCTACTGCCAGGAGGCAGAGGCGGGAACATAAAATCCGGTGGACAGTTGTTGGTTGAAAGATCCCCTGTTAAAACAACAGTCTCATGGCTCGTTGGTCAGGTGGCCGAGATGATCATCTGGTCATACGTGCCTTCCTTAGCTCTGATCCAACAAACTGTGTATTGTCCCGTTCCGTTCACCTCCCCAATGTTGTCCTTTACTCCTAAGGCTAGAGTCAGAGGAATGTGCCACAGGCGATTCAGATCACCGTCTCTTTCCGCTCCCGTTCGCATGAGAAATCGCTCCTGTTTGAAGCGAATCTGTGACCCGTTAGTAGCAGCGTTCGGACCGGTGGCGTTGAGTCGCGTCAGCTTGATGACGGGATATCCGCTTTGCTCCACCCAACTGTTCAGTGCAGCGGTAAAGTCAGGAACGGTCCCGCCCTCGGGAACTGTCTCAGCGCTGAGATGTTTAAACAAATCTTGGTGAACCACATTCTTCATCCTATACTCAGCCACGTATTTCTTCAGAGCCGAATAGAACGCCTCTCTTCCCATTATTCCTTTGATCATATGTAGTATCGAAGCCCCCTAGAGAGATTTCAATACACAAGAATTCCTTGTTATTAAAGCCGGTTAAACAACATGTCATTAAAAGAGGCGCTGAGTGCGGAATGGCAGCGCGTACCTTGGCGTATGTAACGGTGTCGAACATCTTGTCGATGTCAGGTAAGGTGTTGACCGTCGGGTCGTACAGAGCATGGGAAACGCTGTAGGCATCCACCTGCATGGCTTCTCGTACCACCCAATAGGGGAACAGCGGACCCTGCAGCACAGAGCTCTTCAGACCAGAATATTCATACAAACGGAAGTTGTCCAGGGGATGTGCACCTACCAAGCCCCAGACTCTGCTACCTTCTGCACCGTTCATGATTTCGTATTGGAAGAACCTGGCAAAGCCTTCGTTGAGCCAAGTATCGTCCCACCATTTACAGGTTACCAGGTCGCCAAAGATCATGTGAGCCAGTTCGTGGCCGATAATGGCGGCACTGCCTCGCTTGACCTCTGCGGACGACACTCTTGGCTCGTACAACAGACTGGTTTCCCGATACAGGACCATCCCCCAGTTTTCCATGGCCCCTGCGTTGAAATCCGGTACTCCGGCTTGATCTGAAATACAGGCGGAAATCAGGTCAGCTGGACTGTATAGGAATGTCGTTGGTCTAGTGCAGCCTACCCATCTTTGTATGGTCGGCGTAGTATGGCTGGCCGAAACTGGCATCCAAGTATTCAAGGCTTTGTCTGCTTTGCGTCAACGGGAACCTGGCGTTATCGTGCTTCGTCAGCATATCTTCGATCGCGAAAATTCGATTCTGTTAAAAGCGTGCCAGATGTAAATACAAAGACATTTGCACAGAAAAAGTTTTCAACTGTGGCC
Organism: Ramazzottius varieornatus; assembly: GCA_001949185.1. Classification (NCBI taxonomy): domain Eukaryota; kingdom Metazoa; phylum Tardigrada; class Eutardigrada; order Parachela; family Ramazzottiidae; genus Ramazzottius; species Ramazzottius varieornatus. Next base: position 501,375 of record BDGG01000007.1, read on the forward strand.
TCATACTGGCTTTGCTGCAATTTCGTCATCCCGGCTTCCGAAATCGCTAATGAGAAATGCCACCAAATAAGCTGACATATTTGGCGATGTTCGGAATGGCTGGACAGTCCACTGTTTGCCGTCGAATGTCTCGGACGACGAGGCATTGCGCTCCCCGTTACTTCTGGTGTTGTTGAACCGCGCATCGTGTCGTAATGTGACCTCAAAGGTACTGCGGAAGCCTGGTTCGTCAAAGCAAGGGAAAACGCGGCGTGCTTTGAACGCTTGGAACTGTGTGGTGGCTAGGTATCTATTATCGAGATAAGAAAACCTGTTATCCAATACCACACCGAAGTACCACCAGCCAACGGTCATACGACTTTTAGGCTTGCGGTACCCACTTTTTGACACCGCTGCGTTCGAAGGAGCTGCGGTACAGCCCTTGGTTGTCATTCGCAATAGTCCCTTCAAAGTTCTCCACAACCAGGATATATTCCTGCCCTTGTACAAGTGGTTCTTGAGTTTCCACCACGAAGACATCCACGGTCCAGTGTTGGAAGTCCACGTTACTGATGGCCACACTGTCCGCTCCCCTCATCAGCTTGACATTGTCTCTCGTGAATGTTATTTTTCCCGAGCTGGCGGACGCGCGAGTTCGAGCATGCAGAGTGATGTTCCTTGCGTCTGAAGTCATCGGCACCAGTCGGATGCGTACAGTGCCAACCGTCGTGAAGGCTTTTCCCATGCTTTCTTCGGTTTGATCAAAGGGCAGGTAGACTCGAAGATCCAGGCCGTAATTGATCGGCAAAATGTGCGTTGGCAGGCGAAGAAACGGCGTGTCGGGTGTGATCGGTTTGGTCGTTACATTGTTACCACCTGGTCCCGTTGATGGGACGGTAGTGTGCTTCCATAGTTCCGCAATTTCTTTCTCTTTCTCGGCCACTTCGCTTTTAGTTTGACCCCACAAAACGCCAAAAGCAATAACCATGCTCAGCAATGTGACAAAGAGAACCGCTACAACGATCTTCACAATCATGCCCGTCTTGGGCTCCATTTTGAAAAAATACCACTTCCTTATCCAGACTACAATATCCTACAAGGTACTGTGGTAAAGAGAGAAAAGGAGCGAACGAAGGGGAACGCGGAAGTGAAGGTCCGGGTTCTTCGGCAAGTTTATGAACTTGTTCGGGGCATTATAAGGTTTGCACCAGATAAGAAGCCTATTTATTCGGGATGGTTTATTGCCGTTTTATCAGGTGAGCTCTGTGGCGAGTAAATTTGCTTTACGTGGAGCATATGCTGTCCACCGTGATGCGAAGGATGATTAGGCCACCTTGGCATTGCAACAATCTTCTGATACGATTATAGACATTACACGATGCTTTATGCAAGCATGCCGACCCTGATAACAACACCATGGCGGCTCGCACTTGAACCTACCTTGCAACATATCAACGCAGGATTCCGACTTCATGATGGACTTTGACAAAAATTTCAAGAGTGAGATAGCAATGTAGAGTACCATGGATTAGTTAATTAGTTAACCAAGGGTCACCGAGATCCTCGGCGACCCTTGGACAACGACTGAGAAACGTATCTGACAGACCGGTGGCAGTGCAACCGTATCTCGAAAATACCCAAGGGGACTCTGAATCGCAAACTCATCAGAGAAAGCTCGAGCTCCAGACAGCACGATCCTTTTCTCAGGATGATTCCCCGATTTTTTTCTGATTTTTCCAATTTTTTTATTTTTTGCTGAATCATGGCTTTGTGTTTGATCAATCAAATTCGTACGATTCAACTGGCGAACACAGCTAGTTGGCTAACAAAGAATTGATTACTCTCAGGACCCTGCCGGTCGGACAATCGTACGACCGACAGGGTATGACGTAACTCGTGGTGTCTGCTGTACGATCGGCAGCCACGCGGCTGGGTAACTAGGTAGGAAGGTAGGAAGGTAGAGGTACAATGGTACAATCGCCAGGGTGGGTGGGTAGGTTGGTTGACCATTGATCTTGGTAGATTGACCACTAGTGGCTAACCGTTGGTCTTGCTGTCTTGACCACTGGTGGTTGACCATTAATCTTTCTAGGTTGAGCACTAGGGGCCGGCCATTGGTTTTGGTATGTTTGATCACCGATACTGGCCATGGGCATTGATAGGTCGACCGCCCAATCGCAGCTGATTTATTGGCCCGACCTTTCCGTCTATTGGTCAATGGGCGTGGTAACCGGTCTGGGCGGAGTCCACAGTTTACTGGAGTCGATAATTTGACTGAAAGACGCTTTTTACTACGTCAGATGTGAATGAACCTTGGTTCCCATTTTTTGATCTTTCCGCCATAGGCTCAGGCTTGCCATAGTTTCCCCAACTTAACGGCTTTAGAATGCCTGAACAGCTTTCTACGATGACTCAAGCGGTCTATGATTCATTCCAAAGCTTCGCTAGAAGGCCAGCCTTTTGGGCGGAGCTCTCGCAACTGTGCTGCGCCACTCGATCGTGACACCGGTCTTCTTCCCAAAGTGGCGCAGCACACCACTCATTGTACCTGATAAACTACGCCGCTCTTGTGAAAAACCTAGTCAACATTTTCATTCTGTGTCATCGCTATTCTCCCTGGTTTTCAGCATGGAATTCATGTGAATGAGTCTTCAGTTTTGCAACGCGAAAATTGAATCGATTTTACTGTTCAGAAGGGCAATAACAGTTGACCAGTTCTCGGCAAACCTCGCAAACACAATAATTGCCAACGATCATTCTTTCTCTAAATTCCCGAACGAACAAACAGTGCAAAGTGCAGGTTCCGCGTGGTGCCGAAAATCCTTTGTTTACTCAAAGCAAAGAGCTGAGAACAGACAAAAGCAAAATAGTCGTGATGTAAAGTGTGAACAGAGCGGAATGGCTAATAATGTAAATAAAAAGCAGGTAGTCCTACCAGATTATCCATCAGGTTATTTGCCTCGTCGCGAAGGCTCCGAAGCCGTGGGCGGAGGTGGCGGTCCCCGTCGAGCCAGCTCGTCCATGTACTCCAACAGGATATTCTTCCGGTCCTTGCTCAGCGGCTCGAGTGTCGAATACCGCTTATCCATCTATAAAAACAAGAATTATTCTCGTACTCACACACTCACACTTCCATCCAATACGAGAAGATCAGAACTGGGTAACGAACTCCCCCAGATCACTTTCCAAAGTGGCGCACTTTCTGTGATATGAGCATGAAACGTGCGCCACTTCGAAAACAATCTCATCGGGCTCTCGTGAATGACGCATTCTTCCAGTGTTACTGCCTGACAGCGTGCGACATTTGAAAAACTAATCGGGTCGAGTTTGTGTTCTCAGCTACTTCCACAACTTACCTTCAGAATTTCAATCAAATCTCTCATGACTTGGTCCGACTCTTCGGCCTTAGCTTTGGACTTGAAGTCCAGCATCTTCGTCTCTTTCAGCAAATCGCGGAAATCCAGCTTGGCCTTGTCGGTCTTGTCTCTCAAATACTTGTGAAATTCCTTCTCGCATTTCTGGAAAGAACAGCCACGATGAACCATCCATAAAATTTGTACTTCATTCTCAAATCAAGAACATTTTTACCGATTCGCTCGAAGAGAACTTTGCATATCGTGGATCATCTCGAATCTTCTTTTTGGTTTCCTTCCACGAGGCGTCCAATGCCACCTACAATACCAGCGGGCCACAAATTAATAAACATCCACTGGGATGCACAGTAAGTTTGAAGGAAAAGATGCCCACTTACATCGATCTCGTCGAGAAGGTCGCGATAGGCCTGTTTCTTCTTGGCGCTGAGCATGTCCAGATGCTCTTCGTAGATTTCCTCCTTTTGATGCTTACCCAATGGCTCGGCTAAATCATACCTGGAATCCTTCTTTAGAATCTTCCTTGCTTCCTTGTACGTCAGTTCCGTCGTCCGAACCTAAAAATAAAAACAACAAGTTTCAAAGAAATTCAATTGGCTCATGCGCGAGCATTATTTATTACAGAGACTGCGGAAACTTGTCAGGGATGACCGATCAGCATCAGGATCAAGAAGTTCATTCGAAACAAACCACAACGTTGGCACAGCATCGATGAATCACTTGCCAATGTTGTCGGTTTTTTGAATGGATTTCTTGATCCTGACGCCTCGTTCCTGACAGGTTTCCGCAATCCCTCAAATGAATTTCCACCAATCCAGGAAAAGGATTGTGAACAGATTCAATAAAAGATTTCCGATCGAGTATCGACAGGAAAATTTCTTACCAGGTCCACGAGAAGGGCTTTGTAGTGTTGGACAGCTTCGTCGAAACGGTGGTGTTCCCTTTCCTTATCTCTGTCCTTCGCCACGACGCTCAGCTCTTCTTGGACCTGTCGCTGACGTTCGCGCATACTGGCTTCCATCCTTTCCTGCTTCTCGCGTTCTTCCTTCCCCTTATCGTCTTCTACGTCCTTGTCCTCTTTCTCTTCTTCATCCTCATCACCATCAACGCCCTTCGACTTCTCTTCCTCATTGCCATCCTCTTCCTACAGAGACCACCATAATTCATTAGCCGGAATTCACGAAGAGAATGTTGTAAGTTCCTAAACAAAGCGCAAAACATCGAAATCCCAAGTGGCGCAGATTGTCATTGTCACAGAGTGAGAGCGTGCGCCACTTCAAAAAAACACGAACTCGACGATGTGGATTTTTCTAGTGGCCCATGTTTTCACTAATCCTAGCTCAAGCGTGCGCCAGTTGAGTTATGATTATACGTTTGGTTTGCTGGTCTCGCATTTAACAACGAAACTCAGAGAAATACCTTTTCTTCCTTTTCGCGCTTTTTCGGTAGTGTCTTCACGAAATCTCGGAAGATTTCCTCCCGTTGGTTACTGCTTTCCACTCGTTCGTACCGCGGATCATCCCGCAGCTTCTTCTTGATATCACTCCAGTGGGACTTACGGTTGATGCCAGGGACTTCGCTCAACATCTCCATGAAATTGTCTTTGATCTGGAAAGAACACCACAGAAAAATCATAATAAATGATTCGGAGCATTCGAAAAATATTTAAAAAAATTCATTCGGCAAACTTTTACTTTTTCCTGTTCAGCGATACGCTTCTCGCGTTCTCGTCGTTTCAGCTCATGGGTGAAATCGTCGAAGAGCTGCTCGCGATCTTTCATCCGTTCGATGTTACGGTATCGTTCGTCTTTTCCATACTTGGCCGAGAAGTCGGTGAAAGACGACCTATTGAAACAATTTCCATTTGTCATTTTGGTAAAGATGAGCCTACGAGGAAGAGGAACGTACTTGGATGTGAGGTTTGCTTCGTTGAGAAGGTTCTTGAAGGCTTCCTTGATTTCAACCATTTTCTTCTTCTTTTCTTCGCGTTCCTGTTCGGCTCGTTCGCGGGTGTATTCGTCAAAAACATCGCGTCTATCCTTCGAAGTCAAGAGTAAGTAACGGCTATCAAAGACTATCTTATGCAGTTCTTTCTCCCACGTACTGAACGCCGAAACCTACAAACAAAAACAATCGTGAGGAATAAAATGTTATCCAGAGTTTCGATCGAATATTCTTACGTCTCGTTCAGCCAAGAGTTCCTTGAAGCGCTTGGTTCTTTCCGACAGCGGAATGGACTCCCTTTCCTTGGCCGCTTTCAGTTCGGCTTCCATGGCAGGATCCGTCTTGGCTTTCGGTTGTGCGGCAAAGCGCTGACTGGCCGCTTTGGCGTTTGGAGTGGTGTTATTCTCCTTCGTTCTCGAACTCTGACTACCTTCTCCGTCCGACTCCACACTACTTCTCGAAGCTCCATCCTCCACTTCCATCCTACAAAATAACATGAAACAATCACCAACCGATATGATGAATCAGACCAGGAAAATATAACTCAAAACCGATGGAAAAAAAGGAACCAGTTCATCATGCACCTGCACACACCAGAGCCACGCTACTGCCCGAGTGACCGTATGCAGGGGCGTGAAAGAGCCCCGAACTGAACTATAAATGGACAAAATTCGATGGAGTTTTGCTTACTTGAGTCTTTTCGCCGTATTTCCTTCAACAGCGTCGTTGCCTTCGCGCTTGACTCCACTGGTGCCGCCTGCACCGTTCTGGCCGTTTTCTGCAGGCTCAGTCTTGATTTCTTCCTTAAGTGCTACAGCGACCTCTTCCGGTACTTGAGCCAGAATGTCGTCCACTTCCTGCATACCCACCAGTTCCGCCGGCTTCTTCCACACCGACGCCTTGGTCGAAGGATTGTGGAAGAATGACTTCTTATCGCTCGTCCACACAACACACCTGCAAAAGAAGCCATAAGCTGACAAGTTCCCAAACTTGAAAACAACAAACAAAAAAATCGGTTTTATTCTGTATTCGTTTCTTCCCGTTAATGCCAGCTTACCAAGGTGTTCCGGGAATCTGCTTGGTAGCGACTGGTTTCGTCGCAGCGTCCTTCTTAGCCTCACCTGCTTTCGAGTCCGTTTTCGCTGACGCGTTTGCTTCGAGTTTCTTCCTCTCTACAGAACGAAAACAATTGTCTTCTTCGTCGACTTCCCCCTAGAGAAAGCGTACAAAATCCAAGGACTTACGTTCGTACTCGGCAACTTCCGGTGGTTTCTCAAAGACTGTCTTGCCCAATTTGCTGTTGTACCAGGAGCTGGCACCCGATCCATTCGGGTATTCCGTCCAGTCTGCGGGCTATATTATCCAAAACCATCCTTACTGCCATGAAGGAAACTAACCTGAACAGAAACACTTACGTCACTTCGCGCAACAATCGGAGGCATCATACCAGGCGGTGGCATGAACGGCGAAAAGGGAGGAAAGCCCATACCTGGTGGCACACCTGTAACAAGAACACAATGTTAGAACATCCCAGTCAAGGCCGTTCCGAGATGGGTCTCAGTTACCAAACATGGCTGGGGGCATCATGCCTGGCATGGGCATCCCGTGTGGGCCCTGCATGGGCATCATACCCGGCATTGGCATTTGCATAGGCATGGGCATCGGTTGTTGTTGCTGCATGGGCACTGGGTGAGGCTGCTGCGACATAGACAGTGTTGGTACAGCGCCTTGATTGATTGAAGAAGGAGCTCCAAGCTGATACTGACTCGCTGCCTGCGCTTGACCCATCGCGTTCTGCGCTGCCCCGGCTTGTCCCCCTGCGTCTCCTCCAGCAGTAACAGTTGCTCCTGGAGGCTTCATGAGCTGCGCTCCGGGTGGCAGCGTCCAAGCAGTCGCCCGCGTAACGGCGTGGTAGTAATACACCTAGAAACATGAGCCCGGTCAATACTTGACAAGATCAGAGACGAACACGAAATACCTTTCCGTCCGGTGCTTTTGCTTCCATCCATACTTCTGGCTGAGCTGCAGGAATCACTTGTGGTGGTGGAACGGCTGTAAACGGCGCAGCCATAGCCACTGCTCAGGAAGACTACTGCGAGAGCAATATAGTCAATCAAACCATATCAATCAACTAGGACAACTGAAAGCCGTTAAAATGGATGTTACCTGTCTTTCTTCCGCTCAAGTCGAACTTCACTAGATCCAACCTAACCAAGAGGCGTCAAGATATCCCTGCAATAGTGGAAGCAGTGGTAAGATAAGGACTGGAACTACTAGATAAAAGAACGACTGGATTATCCCTAGGGCCAGAAGACTTACGGTGACACCTTGCAAAGAAAATTAATCGGTAATCAACGAGTTTAGAAATAGACTCATACTGTTCTGCCAGCACACTGTATCCTGTATATTTCTCGCCAGTGCGAATACTGCGGTTGAAGAATCAGAAGCAAAATGAAACGGACAACACTGAAAGGAGGCGATGTTCAGACATACCTGAGTGCCAAGTGTGAGGCGTCCGCAGACTCCGCACTACAACGTCCTGAAAGCTCTTCAAGTCCTCCTGATCCGTAGCCACTCCCGGAGCTCTGCAGATCTTTGAAGGATCGTTGCGAATATCCTCGTGTAAACGTGAGAGAAACGTTTGGATCCGGTCGACGAAGAAAACTGGAATGCGAGAAGTCGACGACGGAAAATTTTAATACAGTATGTGTAGAATGTGTAGTCGATTTTGATTGAAAAATGAACCGAGTACTATGGGCCATATTATCGGGCCAAGGGTCTTGTTACCTAGGGTTGCGTTTCGTTCCCCTGGGGAACTTCTAATCTACATTACCTGACTTACAACATACCTTACCAGTCATGTAACTGATGTGAGCATGTCAAGTCAGCAAACCTGCGTGCGTCAGTACTGTGCCGAACGACAAGGACTGTAAAGCGTAATTCGCGCAGTATCGCTCCAACATGACTTGTTTCGATGTTGCAATTAAGATTAATCGGAACACTTCGGGCGGCAGCAATTCCAATTGTCATACTGGAATCCGAAACGGTCGTTTTTGGCCATTTCAATTATCAGTTGTAATGATTGGAGCAATGATTGTAATGATCAGACTTTGGCAAAATCGCTTAACATAATTTTATATCACAAGTTTGTCACGAACAAAAACTACAGTATTCTGGACAAGAAAAAGGTACAGCAACGCAAAGAAAACAGGTTGGATCTACAGTACTGTGATTTAATGTTAATCGAGCACGGGAGTATCTACTGAAGTCACTGGAATGTTTAAATCTATGTGGATTAGACAAAACAGGAAATATACACATTCCAAACTAGAACATGCTGAACACCAGCCGCTCTCAAGTAGACGACGACTTTTGCACCTCGCTGACAACATCCGCGTTGATGGGGTAAAACACGTACGGGTAGTAGTCTGAACTGGTCGGCATACCACCCATTGCTGCCATATCCATCGCCTAAAAAACGACCCAGCAATGAGAACGGCAATCAAGAGGCAAAACACCATGAAACCTTACGTCGCTTTGTTTGTCGGACATGAGTCCGCCAGTGTCTAAATGGGCGTACTGCTTCTGCAGATCGTCCCGTAGCTTCTTGATGGACTTCTTGTTGGGCTGAATCAGCACGGTCTGGAAATTGACCGGGAGACCGTACCTGAGCAAAACACGAAGGTTAGGTCAAAGGAAAAGCAAAGGGACAATCGAACAAAATTTGGGGAAATTCACTCACCGTAAGACAGACTCAACGAAGACGCGCAGTGCTTTGACATGGATCCAAGCTGTAAACGCTTCGCTGAAATTTACTTTCAGCCACCGAACGAGCGGACCCTGAAACATTAACAGGAGGTTAGTCGACAAAATCGGTGGGCCGGAAGACTGTCCTGGTGAGAAATCTAACGTATTGCTTTTTCTTGTCAGCTGCCAATTTGTCCATTTCAACTTTGCCCGCTTCGAGCTCTTTCTCGTTATAAGTGAAATCTCTAACGACGAATCTGCAATCAAAGCGTGATTGTAGTCAGACACTAAGAACAAGAAAGCGGTACACTATGTGTAGAGATCTTACTTATTTTCACGGGCTTTCATTTTGAATTCCTCAGCGACCTTCAGGAAGAGAGTGACGGTGAAGAGCAAATTTTCGCTGTCTTCGAATACCTTCCTGCGGAAGTTCAATATTGCTTCAATAATGTAAAAATTTCTCTCATAAAACGAAAGGACTCACTTTGTCGATCGCGGAACGATCATGTCCGTCAGCTTTTCGTATTTGGCCATCCAGTCTTTTTCTTGCGCTCTAAAATGGAAAATTAACTGTGAAATCTGCACCGGAAAGAAAACAAAATATTATCGTTCTCACTTCGGCACGACAACGCAAAGCGTAGTCAGATATTCGCTGTCCAATACAAAGTCCTCTTTCTTCACGATATCACCGAGATTTCGCGTCAGCAAACTTCCACTGCAAAAAACAAGTCTAGACTAATTTCGGATCGTAGGATTCGTATTCGCATTCGGTTATCCTTTGATAAAACCTTACGCTGCTTTCCTCTCCAGACCAGCCAATGATCCTTTCAGCTGATTATATCCGCTGGATTTCGATTTCAGGTCTGCCTCAATTTGTGATACTTGCTAGAACCAACGAGCAGAAAATAATCGTACCGTAAGACGAACGACCGGAAGTGACAGCTTCATACCTTGGAAATTATGTCTGCCTGACCTCGAAGCGACTGTTTGACTGGATACTTGGCCATATCCCACTGAAACCTTGTCAGATATGTATTTATGTCGGCTGCAAGCAAGAAAAATATTCGGCAATCATCCGAAAATAACTCAGCAAAAACGGACTAATAAATGACAAAATGAACATTCGTACTTCCATTTGCCTGCAAGTTTTCCGCCAGCTTTTCCTTCTTGTCTTCTAACACATCGCCCAAATATGCTGCCAGTTTCCTCACCACCCTACAAAGAAAATATCCTCGGTATCCAATGTTTCTACTATTTCGTTCAGTGTTTCTTTATTGGCATTAATGGAAGATAAACGCACCCTTCGGTCGAAGTATCAAGCTTCGTCAAATCATCCGACAGCGACACAAGCTGATCCAGCGTTCCAACCTGGAATTACCTTTCCGTAGAACATATGCCCGACTGAAGAGCGAAAGTAGCCATACCTTCAGATCGGGAACATGGAATTTGCTGATGGTGCCCAAGGCTCCCTTGGTGGTGATGTTAGTCAGGTTGTCAAAGGCCTGCTGCGTTGTGGGCTCGCCTGGTACCGATATCAGCCAGTACTCCGACATCTTCTGGACAGTGAGGGATGATTGCTATGCTTATCCGTCAACACAGCAGGAACGAATGCGTCTTCCTCGCCAGCAGAACGTCTTCGTCGATGGTCACGTGGAAAATCCGGACGCAACGCCTTATGCTCCTTCCAGCGAGCAAATCGACAGTATTTTCCTCACATGTCCGCTGACATTCCTTTAGAGCAGAGTACTCTATGAAAGGCTCTGTGTTCTGACAGGGGAAGAAGTCATTTGGCAGGAGGAATCAGAAGGAATTTCTGCGAAGAAAAGTTAGAAGTTTGATTAACTGAATTGAAATTGAGAATTTGACACACCTTCTGCCAGTATCTCCATTTGTCTGGGTCCAAACCTCCGGGAAGCTTATGGACTATTGGTATTAGACGGATTCTTTGGACCGGGTCGAAAACTTACGCCCAAGCGCGTGCTTAGCAAGTACAGAGGGTACTCACTCGTTTCCTTAATGAAGAATCCACTCAGCTACCCTGTATACTTCGTTACATGTTCGACAAAAATCGGCACTTTTCGGAACGATCTCCTCATGAATCCCTTCCGGTCGGGAAACTTTTATGAATTCTACGTTTGCTCATCCCTCAGCCTGCACATCTTCACGAGCAAAGACGCACAGCGTAAGGATCGCGAAGCACACCTCGTTTGCGAACTCGAAAGAGCAACGTCACGGTAATCGATAAAACATCAAACTGAAAGTAGACTGAACCAGTAAAGTTCATTCTTCTTTGATAGCTTCCGTGGTTTCTTTTGCCTGAGTCGCTTCGACTGGTTCCTCCACTGGTGCATCCCTGCTTTCCTCCTTGGCAGATTCAGCTTTTACCTTCTGTCGGACGTAGTCCCGTTTGGCTTCGGCCAGAAGGATATTCACTAGCGAGCCTTTCCTGTCGAGGGGTCGGGGCTCCACCGGTGGGAAAGGATTGCCTTTCAGCTCCAGAAGTACTCGTTTGATTTCCCTGTTCTGCGTAGGAATGAAATGTATCTTTGTGTAAGGTGGCTCGAAGCGAGCGAAGCGGGGTACGAAGAGCTTGAAGGTCTTGTGAACGAGATCCTTTTCTATCATGTAAAAGTCGACCGTCTCCATCGTCGGTTTGTGCCGCGGTCCATACTTTATGGCTTCTTGCAAGAGAAGTTCCGTATACTGCTGTATTTCCAAGCCGTACTTGTCATGACATTCTATCCTTTCATAGCGAAATAAGCCTGAAAAAGAAACTGGTTAAAGGTTCGAGGGAACAGCTACTCGCTCTCGGACCGAGAAATCAGCACCTAGAAAACAGACTCTCGCAGTCCTGCATACAAGCACCTGCGCCTTTCTGGCCGTGGTATGTATGCAGGTACGTGGAAAGTCTGGAACCATCCAATCATCCTGAAACTCGATCAAACAACGTAGGACGTCACACGTCAGTGCGGATAAACCGCCGTGACCATCGTTAGTCATGTGTCACTTTGTCGGGTACGAGTAAATCATGACAAGAGAATGCGGCCTCACTCTGAAGGCCCCCTTCGTGCCCGGTTTAATCTGAACAGCCTTGGGAGGATTGAAGATCCAGAGCAGCATCCCTAAGCGTAGTTGTACTAGGATTAACAGACCTGTCATCATCTGGCGGATCTTCTCCAAGCGCATGGCGTAGGTCGGCACAGTGCCCCATGTCGCCTTGATGTGCTTCCATGCCTTCGGCGGGACAAGTGTCCGGATCTTGTCGTAAGACATCGTCTACTTCGCAGTATACTATATTCGACCGTGCAGATAACACAGTCGCAGACTCGTCAAATCGAGCAGTGAGAAACCTCAATACTGCAATACAGGAAAAGATCGGAAAGTGATCCGAAAATCAACTTCGGTTGATTGGTTCGAAGAGGATAGCCAATCAAGCAACTGAACCGGGCTCCCAATCAATCGTTGCGAACAGCTGTTGTCGAAATCAAAACATCAGAAAATTTCTTCCAGAAAAATTTCGTTATTTCTTCGCGGTACGGTACAGGGAAGTTCGTAGCCATACTTGTGGTCTGTGCTTACTGTGTCTATTGCAGGTCATTGAAGGAGTGCCGAATCCGTCAGAAGCCATGCGACGAGTTCTGCATACAGTACACGGTTGCTTTTCCGGTAGTCGCCTCACTTCCGGTGGAATCACTTCGTACCCAAGATTTCATCGGCTGGGTTTCATTCCTTTGACTCCTGATGCGCTGCGGACACTGACAACTGCCCCTCTCTTCCGAAAGCTAGCGTCGCGTCAGGAAGGGAACGGTCATGACAGGATCGCTGAGAAAGAGCCGCCCGCTGAAGACGTAGGTGACACATTTGGAACACTTCGCACCAAGTCAAAAACATCTCTCGTGGAGCCAGACCGTCCGCCTTCGTCCAACCGTACCCGAAGACGGCCCAAAAATGCACTAGATGGCCTAGAAAGAGGTACGAAAAAGAGGGCTGAAGAAGAGCCAACGCAGAATGTGTTGACGGAAGCTGACATGTTCGGCTCTATCGATAATCCCGATCTTCCTCGTGTCCTTCAGCAAGAGGCAGCCGAAGAAATCACGGATGCCGCGGAGTTCGGTGACAAACCAGAAAGGGTCTATACGGGGAGACCACAGGCGGAATGGTGGTATGTCCTCCGGATGAAGAAGCTCATCGATAAACAGCACGTAAGTGTATCCATTCGTCCAGTCACTTGGCGCATCTGTCAAGAATATCCAGAGGGGGAAGTGCGCCACTGCAGCGAGCGGAGCGTGCTTGACTAAGTGGCACACCTAAGTGGCTGCCCTTAACGGTAAGGTGCGCCATCGATCGGATTTGAGCTTCGGTTGACGAAGTGGCGCACATTTACTGTAGATCGTGGCAGTTGGTGTGTCACTTCAAGCATTTATTCATATGATGTTTGTTTTAGCTTCCGACTGCCTTGGAATTCCTAGAGGTTCGGATGCTTCAGGAAGATCGTGTTCGACCACACAGAAGCGTGTATGACATGCTGATTGCGGCCTGTGGTCGAGCAGGTTATGCCGACAAAGCTTTCCAGCTTTACACAGACGTAAATATTTCTCACCGCTTTAACCCAACATTCATCTGGTCGAAAGAGACCCCCCTTTTATCGCCATTTTCAGATGAAAAAAAGAGCGTTTCATCCAGTCGATGCGACCTACGTCGGACTGTTCAACGCCTGTGCCGAATCGCCATTCGCGAGAGACGGTCTTCGGCGAGCCAAGCGTTTGCGGGAAGAACTACACTTCAAGGGACATATTCCGAATGACGCCGTCTACCACACCATGATCAAAGGTATATTACCGAACCATCCGCTTCAAACGTCCAACATGCCAGCTCTGTTCTCGCGTAGTTGTTTGTTTCACCAGCTTTTGGAAAGCGAGGGGACTTGGCGACTGCGTTCCAGTTAGCGGACGAAATGCAGGCGAATAACGTTTTCCTGAATGATGCCACTTTCTGTCATCTTCTGATCGCTTGTATTGGCGACAAGGAGAGCGGTCTCAAGCACGCTGTTGAGGTGAATGTCGTTCAATTGAGGTTCCGAGAACTATTTTTCTAAGCGTTTTTCAAAGTGTTGAGTTCGACGTTTTCGAAAATATTCGTGGAAATATTTTTAGAATTTTGAGTTGCAGGTTTGGAGGTTGATGTTGAAGAATAATTTCGCACCGAACCTGAACCATTACAGCCTCCTGCTCAAGTGTATTCGAGAGTGTGGGGTAGGTGAGATTGAGTTCGCCAACGAGCTCTTTGCGCCTCCCGGTGAAACCTTACAGCTTCGGGGCGACGTTCCCGTGATGGAACAGTGCCTGTTTGAAGCCGAGAACCGGACGAAGCGGTCGGAAGACGTCATTCTCTCACCACCTCCTAACCCGCGCCAGTCTGTGACTAATCAAACCATGACATACCTGCATCACCCGGAAGGCAGCTGGTCGAAGAAGTTTGAGGAGGAAACGCGGGACAGACGAGAACCAAGGAAGGAAGACAGGGTAACTCGTCCAAAACTCATAGACCAAAATAAACTAGAAATTATCGAATGTAAAAAATGGGAGTTTGTGGGAGGTCGACGAACGAACTCGACCAAATCGTTTCCCAAATGGTGAAATTTTATCTGATAATGGCGAAAGCCTGCGTCACTTGAAGAAACGATCTCCTCAAGCTTTGGTGTCAAAGTGGCGCACGTGTTCGGTGTTATTGCCCGGAAGCATGCGCCACTTGGGAAAATAGTCTGGTCGAACGTGTTTGCCGAGCTCCAGTTGACTTTTCTTTTGGTTGTTAGGTGGCCAGGCCGCTGTCACATCAGCTTTGGTACGAAGAGCACAAAGATCCAAGAATGTTGAGGAAAAAGGGGAGGGAAAGCTGGTGGGATGTCGAGCCGGAAGAAAGTTTCCTCGTACCTGTTTCGAGCGGTGTCGTCAAGACGGAAAAGCCGGTAGACAACGGAGTGGCCAGGATCCCCGACATCCTGGCACCGGTGCAACCAGGACAGTATGAAGATGGGGCAATCAGGCTTGGGGATGTCAGTAGACCGTATCAGCGGTTTGCTCTTTTCGGCGGCTACGTTGGTAAGATTCAGCAAACTGTGAATGGAGACGTGGGGAAATGAGCTGAACCAGATGCCAAGTGGCGCATGTTTTCCCTCTTATTGGCTGAAAGTGTGCGCCACTGTGAAAGCATTCTGATTCAAATCTGATACGTTTTAGCTACCGATAGCTGAACTGATCGGACATTTTGCTTACAGGTTTCCTGGCGAGAATGTTTAAAGATAAAGTACAGCCGGATGAGAAGTGCTTAACGCAGTTGATTGAGTTATTGCCACCAAATAAGTTCGCTGAGCGGGAACTGATTAGGGTGGCGAGAAAGCTGTGGATTAAACTGCACGTCGACTTTTGGAATACGCTGATTAAGAAAAGGACCAGCAGGGGAGACATTCAGGGGGCGCTCGTAAGGGTGCTGATTAAGCATTTTTCGTACTGGGAAATTTCATGCGGCATTTTTACTTGCAGGAAATACTGCATTTGTTAGATCAAAAGGGCGTGAAAGCTACAGAAATGACCTTCGGCTGTCTGGCCATCGGTGTTCATACTGCAGGCGAAGCAAAAGATCTGATGGCAGAAATGGAGGTAAGACGTTGGCAGCCCGTGCGTTTACCGATTCACATATGGGTGCTAGACCAAACGCGCGTCAGGGCCTCAAAGTCTGACGGACCAGGCTATGTGCCAGGGAAAAAAATTTCATGGACTAGCTTGGGGGCCCCCTCTAAAACCAAGGGTTCCCCCAAGCTGGGCCCCTGTGTTAAGTTGTCCCCAAATCTCGTGGACCGAGATCCGCTTTCACCATTGCGGGCCGGAAAATCTCATGGACCGCAGGTCCGCAAGGAGACTGGCTGACGCGCGCTTGTCCTAGACAATCCAGCTCGACAAGATCATTTTTCCAGGGGGCGCATACTATCGAACAATAACATTGAAAACTGCGCCACTTGGGGGAAATAATCTTGTGAAGTCTATCTACCGAGCTCTGAAACGGTGGTGAAAATTTGGCCATTCTACCGAAAATAGTCTTAATTATAAAGTCAGAAATATGTTTTTACTATGTATGAGTGAAGAATAAAGGGTGCTGCAAAGAGCAGACGACGACTTTGTATTGGTACCATGGCGAATATTGAAGCGATGTCTTCTTTCTAGAAGCGAGAAATACAGCCGAACATTCGGATATTCGGAGCTCTGGCAAAGAAAGCTTCAGAGTTCAAAGCCGATCCATTCTTTTTCCTCTACATCATTACCCAGATGTCGAAACGCAACGTTCTCCCAGATGAGAGGCTTCTTCGGCAGATTGAACAATTCCGGACGGAAACTCGTATCCACATTTTGAAAAGCGTAAGTCTGTTAGAGACAGAATTCGAATGTCTGTTCCCACGAAAAACAACACGGCTGCGAAAACTTTTGTTGCTCTTGCAGGAAAGGAGGCAGAGTGTGGAACCGCTGTACAGCGACCCGGAATTTCTTCGCGCGTATAAGACATTTGAAATCATCTACGATAGCTGGGCTCGACATACTCCCATGCACCAGGAAGAACATCCTTGGGAAGTGTACGGATTTGGCAAAACTAAGAAGAAACCTATCGAGGAGGTGTTGGATGATGAAGAGGACACTTCAGTGATTAAGACTGCGAGATAACTTCTTCTGTGTTGCTGTGATTTTTGTTTCATGTTTTATCGTTTAAGAAGTTTCTTGTCTCATTACAAGTTTACCTGTCGAGCATCGACTCTGTCTGACGTGCACTAAATCTGTAGCCAGCACTGCGCGGGTTAACATGGTCTGAAACAAGGAATTGTGTACTGGTACGTTACGAGAGAAGTCAGCTACCGTAACTGGAGAAGATTTTGATGACCTCAGATTAACATTAACTTCAGTTGAAGTTACGGACTTGTCACTTGACTGCACCTGGTCTGGTCGTAAATTTTCGATCAGCAGAAACGGGCGCAGTTGTTCAGTCCTAAACTTATGTTTTCCATCTACAGCCGTCGACGTTAGTTTTCGTTGCGGGTCTGTCGCCCGGAGAATAAAGAACTGTTCGAGGAGTGTTCTGGTGTAGGCTTCTGGTTAAGAAATACTTACGGCAAACAAGATTTTAATAACTGGCTACTCCCCATCAGTAAGCTGACTTGAAAGACTTCAAGGTGGGGCCAAGAACAGTTGCTGCCCGTAGTATTGCATAAGGCCCACGGAGCGGCTGCTTTCCAGACCCCGGGCAAAATAGCATTAGCCTAAGAACCAACTAGCGCCGATTGTATAATGGTTTTGTGCCTCTGGTTTATTCCTTTTTCAGATCTGATTAATCTAACTTGAGTTTGTAAATTTCGAAATGCTTAACCAGGTCGGGATCCTGCTGCTTTTCTGCTTGGCTGGCTCTCATCCACGCTGACGTTCGTATGTCTTCCTGTTCAGAGTTCCTAGTGAAAGTGTTCGTTATACACTAAATTCTTTCACTTTACAGATCAGCCAGCCCTTCCGGTAACCCAGACCGCAAAACCAGGGACTCCACCAGCTGATAGGCCAGGGTAAGGAAGGCACAAATGCTGTATACTTGAATAGTAACTTGATACCTCCGGGGACAATGCTACAACTCGAGAGGTGGTGATGGATGCGCCGGCGGCAAATCTCACCGCCAAGAATGCCGAGAGAAACACTAGACGACATTTTGGGAAAAATATTTGTGCATCAACGGCAAATGTAGTTGCACCGGAGGATATGTTCTTGGCCTGGGCTCGTCAAAGTCTGCCGGAGAGCAGTGATTGGAGAGCTCTCTCTAACCGTGGGTAACTAGACATCGAAACGACAATTTCCCACTCTGCTGTTTTCGCTACTCATTCAAGCGTAACAAAAACGGTCACAAGCTACAACCGGCTCGCAGTAACATTCGTTGTGTTCACTAAGTTAGACGGTTTACGGAGTACAAGCTATTAATATCTCTTAACTTATGCAAACGTGTAACATAGCTGTAGAACAGTCTGCTGATTGGTGTGATTAACCTAAAGAAATGATTAGTTCAGAACAGGTTGTTTAGATTAACATTTGCCTCGGGACTTCAGTTGATCAAGGACGATTCCGAATGCCTCGCTGTCTGCTGACCGTCTGGAACTGTGGCAGCTCGAAGTCATTTTCGGTGTTCCAGTTAAAACCAAATCGTTCCAGTCCAACAACAGTTCCGGAAGGATCCGCCACATCTTCAGAGCTCCAGGTTTCCATGTCCGAGCTTGTCTTCATCTCCCGGTCGAACTCTCTACCAACTTCGTCATCTGCAGATACTACGGACTTGAAGGTAATACTACGGAGCTGAAGGTTGTCGTACCTGGCAAGTGAAGAACCAATATCGCACACGGCGAAACAAACAATATAAATTATAGCGGCCATCTTGCACAGACAGAGCTTTGAACTTCTGTTTGGAAAGAGAAGTAGGTGCTGGATGTCTCTAATGTTCTGCAGGAGAGGTTTTTATGCGTGGCTGGACACTGGGAGCTGCCAGTCTTTTGACGTCATTTGTATAGCGCTGCATCCGGCTCACTGGGATAACGGGCCGTTCCCTGTCCGGTTAGGTGGCCACAAACGAGCCAAGTTTGTTGGTATCATGGTCGCAGGACAATGGTCTGGACCCAAGAGATAAGACAGAGTGACTTACTCCACTCGCCCGAGTCACGTAAGGCTGTAATGCAGCGATTCCACTTCATCACGGAGAACCATTACGGACCTCCGTCAGGAGCTCCGTAATGAGTGACTCTACTTTCGATCATTTCGAGTCGGTCATGACAGGAGAAGTGGAATCACTCATTTCGGAGCTCTTGACGGAAGTCCGTGATAGCTTCTCGTAATGACTTCTATGTGACTTTACGTAAATTAAGAAAAGTGCGAAATGCACCGCGTCCGACATGAGCGATAAAGCGACACAACATTCGGTTGATTGAAACATATGGTGGTTTGAACGGAAGACCCGGAAATACAGTGCGGGAGCAACCAGGAAGGAACACAAAATCTCCGAAATTTATTAATTGACGTAATTATTGTATTCGTTGTGAATTTATCATAATTAAGTATATATACTCGAATGAGAGGAATATACATGTAGAACTTTCGACAAGAAATTACGAAAGTTATGAGGTATATTCTACTTCCTCGTTCCAGCCAGTAATCAGAAATACGTGATGGGTCCAGAGATTGCTCCTCTCCCGAGATGACTTTTTCCGTGATGTTTTTTTCCAGTTATGTTAATGGAAAATTTGCTTAAAGAGCAAAAACGCGCCAGTTACGAGAAGTGGAATCGCTGCATTAGACTTTTGAACGATTTTCCACAGAAAACCCAGACTTCACTAAGATGCTAATATGGTTTCATTTTAAAGAAGGAGGGTCTTTTTATCTTAGTGAATGTGATGTAGACTCGCCACAATGTGCAGGCGGCACCGAACGGAAATTAGTAATTACTATTCGTAGTACTAACTGCTTTGACGCATCCGCCCGTTTAATTCCATTGAAACTCGACTCTCACACACGCGCGCATGTCTTGTGGACTATGAAAACAAAAACTTTTGATCCGGTAATTGCACCATTGTGCCAGAAGATAAGAAGAGCATACCGTCTGTGCATAGAAACACATGCAGCAAATCTTGCTTCACCGCGTCATTTCTTTTTGTTTACCGAGCACCGAACCAATTTCACACGAAGAACGTACACGTATGATGCAAAACATATTTAGCAATGGGACTACATAGAGGTCTAGGCTTACATCGGTGTTAAAATCAGAATTACAACACTCAATACCACGAACATTAAAAACTCCTGATGGCAGAAGTAAGTAGCATGCAGGATAAAATTTAGATTATCTGTGTACGTAGATTAATCAGAGAAACTCCATCCAGAAAGGTTGTGAGAGTTCGAAGAACATCAGAAGTCCCGCGCTGAAGCAGTGCTGCCCGCTTAGTGGGAGCACACCGTGAGGAATGTGTCGGTGGTTGATTCTGGTCTCGTACGACTCTAGCTGTGTTCCACCGATGCGTGGTTTACGTGCGGTTCCTCATTGGCCTGGTTTCATGGCCATCATTCGACACGTCGAAGTTTCTTGAAGAGCAGTTCTCGCAATTGGGTGTTGGCCAGCACAATTAGAATGGGATCAAATGTGGTTGTGAGACGTTGCAGCACGTCACAAACGTCAAAAACACTAGTCGGTTCAGTTTCAGCCCAAATCAGATACGTGAAGGTGGCTTCTTTGGGAAGCAGACAGACGGTGACACTCAAAGTCATCAGGGTCAGAGTTACGAATCCGGTTGTGCTGCCGCTCGGTTCTCTGCCGCAGATATGTATCATCCTGGTTTTCTTGCCGACCGGATCATTCGTGTTCGCGTCCGTTTTAACCGTAATGGACGGTTGGGCTACGAGAGGGGGAGCCGGAGTGGCCAGCGAATGTGGCGCCACACGTTACTTGCGATCGCTGAAGAAGGACTTGTAGCATATGTAGGGGTAGTCAGATTCGCTCAGATAAACCGACCCGACTGCAAGCCGATGGCCACATGATGGACACCACAAACGGCTGACCAGCTTTTTGTCCTTTTGGCTATTGCGCAGCGCCATGGTTGGTGCAGATCATGTCAGGCTCGATGTCTCGTTCTTGCTTCAATCTGCGTGTCACGGAACGGAAGAGGAGAAAAACTTTGAAGCCTTCATACAGTAAATAACGATAAAGATGCCTTCTTTATCAGTTCCACTTTGACAGCACACGGTTTTTTTTGTAACCAGCTAGCTTTGGAACACATGATCCTGACGAAAAAGTACTCGGGAGTCATTTTTTCTTCCGTGTCACCGGTTGCTCCATGCCGAGTGGTTTTGTGCACTAAGAACATCCGGCAGGGCACCTGTCCTAGAACCCTCATGTCAATTTACCCTAACATACTCTTCCCTCTAACTCCCGATCCTAACAGCCTCGCCCGTCCCAAAAAAATCACGGGTCGCCATAATTTCCCGCTGGGTTCACAGACGACGTTTCTGTCTTGAGTTAAACGCTGCGTTTACGCCGTCTCTAAGACGTTATCGGAGCGTAAAATGAGCGTGATTTACACTCATTTTACGCTGAAAAAATCAGGGAACTTTTGAATTTTCGGCGAACAGTTTTTGGAGTCAGCGGGAACCGCAAACTGGCTGGGGCGGGCGGCCGCGAAGAACCCGTGCCCCTAAAAATCAGAGGCTGATCCGAAGTATACTTTCTCCTATCGGCCTCGTAGTGGAATAACCTCGACTACGAACAACATCGTACCCGAAGACCTCATTCCCCGCAGAACTCCTACCTCGACGAGCATTTCCTACTAAAAGCATACCAATGTCTTTTACCAGTTACGTTGCTGTCCAGTTACCTTGCAGATCGATTTCAGATTATGGTAGTTAATGACCAGCTCTCAGGGCCCGTACCTCTTACGAGTAGGGTTCCTCAAGGTTCTGTGATCGGTCCTCTGATGTTCATCGTGTTGATGGTCGATATAAAAAATGTTATCTCAAACTGCACTTGCCTAACCGCCTTTGTAGATGATGAAGACCCCTGTTCGACTGTTCAAGACTCAGTCATCCCGCAGGGCGACCTCGGCAAGATCTGTGAATGGGGGCTCTTAGCCAGTCTCCTTCAACCCGGAAAAGTCTGCCCATCTTCACCTCAGCCGTGGTGGAACGGCTGGTGGAAGCTCTTACTTTCTCGATATGGGGTCCTCATCCCCAAGGTACCTTCAGTCAAACACCTCGGCCTGCATTTCGACAGGAAAATCACGTGGAGATGACTGGCCGACAAAGCTCGCTGCTTGTCGTCGTCGAACTCGTTACTTGCATTCCCTGTTTAGGTACCACAATTCTGCCGCAAGGATCCAGCTTTTCACTGCTCTCGTCCATTCAGTTCTGGACTACTGCCCTACCGGAACACGGACGCCGTCGAGTGCGAGTATCAGAAATAATGAAAAGCCAGTTGGTAAGTTCCTCAGAACCCTTCGTCTGGGTCTAGACGAATCGTGGTCAGACGCTGAACGATACAAACGGAATGTGGTGGAAATTGGCTGGACCAGATTTAAACAACACTGCCTCTAGTGTGTTCACTGCAATACAGGCCTTTGTGTAGGGACGTTGGTACACTGCAGTAGTCCATTCCCGCATTCAAGCGTAGAAAGACACGCTAGATTTCGATTGTTTCTCGGGGAGGAATTTTTCTGTTGATCGTGAGTTAGCCCTTGGTTGACTGGGAAGGAATTTCGAAACCTGAGTTCCGCCTATGATTTTGGACACCATTGATTGACTGGGAAGTCTACATCAACGCACACTTTCAATGCACTGAGCACGGTAGAGGCAGTATTGTTTCACGCTGGCTGGACGGACTAGTCAGCTGGTTCGCCGGGTGAAACTGATCTTACTGTATGCGTAAAAGTTAATCGCTGGTATTGTCCCGCTATGTTTCCAATTTTTTCAGCCGTACGAATTTCCCCCAGAATCAGGACCAGCAACCTCAGCACGGAAGCTGGATCGGCTACGCAGCCATCCTTGTCCCATCCAACCAACTGGCACCTCCGTGAACGGAAGGAAACTGGGTACTTGCCAGATGTCCACGTGATCTGCACTCTGTGGAACAGTCTAGAGTTTTCTCCTCATATCTTTGAGCTTTTCTGGAAGTTTCGCAGCTCTCTGGATAACGTCGATTTCAATACATTCCCTTTCTTGGAGAACCGTGCTGGATAGCTGTTGTTTTGAACTGAAGGTTATGCAGGTTAAGCTTGGCTTGTCCCAGGTAGTTGCTCTGGAATTGCCATCAACAACTGTCCTGTCTCGGCGTTTCCAAGCTTGGAGCCCGAGCACGCTTCGACAGGTCCTCGTATCTTAGGGTCGTCCTGTCCTATAAGCTTCGTGACGAAGGCAGGATCACAACCGATGCCCCAGAAGGTCTTCTTGATTGCTCTTTAGTTTACACGATCTCATTTTCTAATAGATCTGTCGACAGTCTCGATCAGGTTGACCATTGTTCTAGTAGACGTTAAGCAATAAATCCCAAGTCCTAAAGTCGAGATACGCCTGGTGAAACTGTCTCACAAATGCAGCTACGGATCCGAGCAAAATGTAACTGTTTTCTCGAAATATCGTTCCAGATAGTTATTCAATAAAGAAATTGCAAAGCTAGCAGAAAAATCCGAGCAGTATGTTTGTGCTGTCCCACGGTTATTCGGTTACCGGGGAAGTTCTGGAACTCGTTCGTTCGGTCTGGCTGCTCTCGCCATAGTGTGGCACCAAGCTTTCGGTAAACATCTAACCAAAGCCAATGTCGCAGAGGTTAAGGCGGTGAAACTATAGCCCTAAAACTCGCGTTTATCGTAAATGGCGGGGGAAATTCTCAAAGCACATCTTTCAAGGTGTTCTTCTTGCAGTTGACAGACCATCGTCAGTACCATAAAATCTGTCACTCATTCTCCAATTCAATAAGCCTGTTTCGCGCCAAAACTTTTCCAAAAAGGTTCCGACATTTTTCTTGTTTCCTAACCTCATTGCATTGACCAGATAACGCTTTTGAGAGATCGTCAAGAGTCTATCAGATACATACTGAAGAACATCAGTCAAGTTTTGGATGCCTGTACACGAGCTCTGAAAATACGTTTGAAAGTGTTCCGCCGAAAACCGCAAAGTCATACTAACACCTAACATGATTCCCTCTGTTTGCTCAACATTGTGGACGGTGTGTTCGTTTGGTTGAGCATGAAAAAACTCCTCTTCAGCCTCGTACTTTAATTCCGAAGTCCTTCTAGTCCGCTGCGAAATTTCAAACATTGTGACTTTCAAGTTGAACGAATTGTTTTGTTGACGCCAGCGTTTCCAAGAATCCCTACCCTATTCCGAAACGTACAGCGGTATGGGTGCTTTCAAAATTCCCGTTTCAGTTTTGACAGACAAGCTTTGTTCGGAAAACTTACAAAGGGGAAAAAGTGCTGTGAAAACTCAACTTTTTCAACAGAAAACATTTTCCTATTCCAGGCTCGGGCAGAGCAGAATTTGTCCGACTCCATATATTGACTGTGGTCACTTTGGTGCATCCAACAAAAGTGTCGTTAGGTACACCCATGCAAAATATGGCCGAAGAGGATCAAAACCTTCCTACCTTACCGAAATGGCGCACGTTGTTGTCGGTACAAAAGCCATCCCGATTTCCGCAACTTCTTTTTTTGCGAATCCCAGAGGCCTTTTTGTTACTGATAGCTCAAAGCCTCTGTCGCAAAACCGGCCTGCTGCTAGTGCGGTAGTAAATCTGGCAGTGCAAGAAGAAAATCCACAAAGGCCCCGGTTTGAAATGTGTCATTATCACTCAGAAAGTTTTCCTTACGTCCTCCTTTCAAAATAATATGGTGATAGAAGAAGAAAAGATTTTGCTGTTGAAATTGGACATCAGCAGCCGAATTTCAAATTCGTATTACGACGCACAAACGAAGTTTTGAAGTGGGATCCCACAAAACGCAAATTTCATACTGAAAGACCTACGTGACACAAGTGCACAACATTTTTAGCAAAGAAGTTGAGCCATAGCCTTTTCACATGCGTGTGTGACGCAGATCGGGAAACAGTTCGTTAGAACCCCTTATATCAGGTGGGAAAGTATGACGTGTCGGCCATTTTCGGGCACCAACTTCGAAAATCTTTTTCTCCCGTTTCTCCCGAGCACTAAATTTTGCTCCCTCGCTGTTTGCAAATTGATGATATACATCCATCGGCTTCCAGATTTTCTCCGAACCATCCAATACACTTGTACTTTGCGAGTTGTAAGTTCGTTCTAACGGAGCCGGATTCTTGTTAAAATCCCGGTACTTTCGGGAAAGTCTCGAAAACGGGAGCGGAAATGCGCGAGTTTTGCGGGGTAGGTTTGTAGTCAAACTTTGCCTCCTGACTAGGCTGAAATTCATGGTTTTCTCTCTGGCTAGTCTTTGTCTGTCGATATCCCCGACACTAATAAGTATCAAGAAGCCCATTCGTGAAACGATATCTCGCAACGTGGAGCACTGTGCACACGGAGATCAGCTGAGAAATGAAAAATTTTGAGTCAAGTGTGCAGGGAATAATCCATTTTCGCTTTCAAGATAAGCTACTCGAGGGCTGCTTATCTTGAAAGCGAAACTTCGTACTCCACTTTCAAGATCAACACAATCAACGGAGTTTGACGGCCTGTCGTGAGGAGGACTACTGATTCGTTCACGAATCACAAGTGTGAAGTCCGATGACTCACATCGCTCGTTGTATCCTTCTCCATACCTCTTTTACGCTTTGCATAGTGCCGAAACCAACACGATGCGAACGATAATGCTCAAGAACCCAGCTGATAAAGATGGATACATGGAGGGAGAGACCGTTAAAGGCCAAGTTCTCATCGGCAATGCCTATAGCGAAGCGATCAATTTTGTGAATCACATAAACCGGTTCAATCCAGTTGGTACTGGAAGACAAACTTCGTGCGAACATATTGCTCTTCCCCAACCTACGAGCAAGCACTTGAGAGGTGTGGATGGTGCGTCTGGTTGTTTGGCTTAACAGTTGGACATCTCACTTACGCCCCAATAAACCCAAAATCTCCAAGTAATGGCGAAAGCGGATATACTTGGTCTGCTTGGTCTGGCGCCTGCGCTAAGATTTACGCTTGAACTCACCGTGAGTACTTCGGTGAGTTCTTCGACTTCAACCGTGTCGCTGAGCTAGCCAATTCTCCGGCTATCCAAGAGAAAATTGTGGAAGAACGAAGGTTAGCTGTACTTGGCTATGAAGCGTAATAAAAATGTGTTGCGGCTACTGGTTTCTTGCCCGCGCTCGGCCTTTCCAGTTTTCGGGACCACTTTCTAGTTTCTTTACAGTACGGTAAACGCCGTGGGACGCGGCCGGTCGAACAGCATTGTCTTCAGTGCTGTTTTTATTCAATGAGTGGATCTAGCTGTATACAGGTAAGCCGTGCCGGAGGCTCATGACTATCAAAAAGGTTTTTGATTTTGGTATTGACGGACTCGACAGGGCCGGTTGGTTTTGCTTGTTCTACTATTCTATAAGTTAGTGACGATCGTTTGGTGTAGCTATTTGCTTCGTATACGTATCTTCAGTTTTCTCATTCAGTCTAGAGTTATCAAAGCCTGACTGACACTTGCGAGCAGGTTTAAATGGCGGACAAGACATGAATTAAAGCCCACATTGTCTGAGATGGGCAATTATCCACCTGACTTAATAAAAAGCTTGTGCCTTCGAAATAATCGGCTTAGTGTACTGAACAGCTTGACTTTGAAAGAGTTCGCTTACCACATTTAATTGTCAGATCTTCCGCCTGAACGATTCGACCCGCATCGGACAAAGATGGATCAACAGAGGAATTTGTCTCGTCGACATCTCGACAGGCCGAGAGCGATTGTGGATCCGGACCCTGAGTTTCCAACAAGGAATGATCTCATTGTTCCGCGGAATCCAGAGACAAAGCGTCCGCATGGCTGGTATTCTAAGATCACCATGCACTTCCACAATCTGAACGGGTTTATTGTGGTTTTCGCTGGATGTCTGTTCTTCTACGGTAAGGTAACTACTAGAACATTTTTATTCTGAACCACCTAAGGGCTAAGATAATGAGAGTTATGTCAAAGCATAATTCCCAGCTGCCGGTTGCCCGTGAGCGAACTCGATTTACAGTACGAGCAGCATTCGCACATGAATACATATTTCAGTGTCCAAGGCCGGAAATTTTATGAGGTAGCCGGCATGGAAATATCCAGGTCAGATCTCAACTCTCACTGCTTCAAACGAGCTTTTCTTAGCTCCTAAATCAAGGAAAACTTGTCTCTTTTCTTCTGAAACAAATCAGAAGCTCAGAGGTGGCAGAACTGACGAAATATCTGCCTTAGAAGGAAGGTGGGTCGGACGTAATGTTAAAGAACCTGTTTGACGTACTCCGCAGTGCTCCGTAGAGATCTCCACGCCGGCTACCTCACACTCGATTCAATCATGTGAACAAGTTGATCAGCACAGAGCAGTCAGCAACGTTGCGATTTGACAAATTCACGAACTCGAGGTTCGGAAAATTTAAACCAATGGTGGTCAAAGCTGGCTTATCTGCAATGGGCACTATGGTTTAGCGTCGTTGCTCCGAAGAAATGAATGTATCAAATGCTTGGAGTCTTTTTTGCTTCGTCGGTGAACTTCTAGGATAATAGCCAGCCAATTATTCAAAACCACAACATACGTAGACAGTAATGCAGCCTATTCGTTCAGCGCTGACGACCACGATACGATGACGATAGCTTCTCTACGTCCTCAAAAACGGGAAGAGAGTGCCTTTGTTGTAATTGTGTTGCTATCGTACACGCGGCTGGCCTAATTATTGGTCTGGACAAAACTTCTGACCGGACGGGCTGGCGACGGTCTGCCGCAGAGATTGTTATGTCGTCGCAGTGACGTTAGCAAGTAAAATTTCGCAGGGATGTGGAATACAGTGTCATTTCAGATTTCGTTTCTTATTTCGTACTCATTTTCCCATCTTGAGGGAGGTTAGCCTGGAATATGCCGGAAGGTCTGAAGCGCAAGAGACACGAAAGTATACGGAGGATAGCCTGAAAAAGGCAGTTCGCGCGGTTGTCTTCATATGGTGGTGGATTGCCTAAGTATAGGCCTTTCCGGCGAGAAAAGTCAAGTTTTAACGTTGATTTACCATCAGAGCTGCATTTTCTGGCAAAATAACCAAGCATATAGAAGGAAACCAGATCTACGATCATTGAGAAAATCTCTGCAAACGTTTGGTTGTTCGTGTAGGTGAAGCGGTAATGCGTGGTGAAACCAGTTCTGTTTCAGCCGCGAGCGAATACAGCTGGCGGAGCCGCTGATTCGGAAGTCAGTGGCCAGAAATTTTGTCCAGGCCAATAATTAGGCCAGCCGCGTGTACTGTATGACGATATCTTGCCCAGGCATCGCCATGAACTTTGGGTGCTGATTGATCCTCTTCCAGATTCCCCCCTCCCATGGTCCAGCTTAGTATCAAAATATAGAAAAATAAATTTTCTTCGATTCGGTACCTTCCCAGAACGACTGAACCGCGCCTCAGCAATCCAAACCTCAACGGTTTGAGAAGGGATGAAAACGGATGAAATCGGCTGTTTCTCCCGTTGCGCAGCCAAACTCAAGGCGCTGTAATACGTGACGTCACGAGCGTAACCGTTGCTTTTTGCTGCGGTAGGAAGCGAAGCCCATCGTTCTAAAGTCATTTCGGGATCGCCGAATACCCAATGCCCCTCACGATGCGAAGACGATGCGACTTCTATCGGGATTGTATCGTGATCCTCAGTGCCGAACGAACAGACTTTAATGATTGATTACTGCAATATCTGACACTTTCCAGCTTTGCACCTGCTTCAGCATGTCGTTGCGCCAACGCCAACGCCAACGCCAATTTGCAACGGGCCGTTTCCGGAGCCCGGCACACTGTCGAGCCGATCTGGGGACCCAGACAGGTGACGTTGGTGCGCAACTCTAATTGGGACTAGCGAGTCAGGGTTGTCGCTGTCTAAGGTCAGTTTCACACCAAGGAGAGGAGTACTCTTGTACGGGAAAATTTCTGATCCGCTGGTCAGACCTCTTCCCGAAAAAAACTCTCGAGTGAACATCCGGTCCGGGAAACCATCTTGAATGTTTCGATTGACGAGACTGGCTCTTGGTCTCGTCAATCAAGACGTGACCAAGAGTCAGTCCCGTCGTATTTCAAAATTTGCGAACGTTTGTTTGACCCTCTCCGTCCGAAATGTTTTGCTTTGCCTCGACGAAACACTAGTTCATCTTCTAAGGACGGGGACCAGCGTCCATCAGCCACAGGAAAATCTGGGCATGCAAAAGTCTGACATCCACCTTTTTTGGCGTTAGTTCGTTAGGATTTTCTCTCGAGCCAATGAGATGTCTAGTTCGTGCCCAATTAATCAGAAAGATCCAGAGTCTATTGTAACCAGGCACCAAGTCAGACTAGCACTAACTATTGATCGGGAAGTGAGACACAATTTCGTTGTGTTGGTGTGAAAAACCGCCACCAGCTGGTGACGTCAGCAAGATTTTAGATTCAAACATTTTTAGAAATAAGTGATTCGTTAATACTGGTCACGCCTCCCAGATCCGACCAGTTAGAACACTGGGGTAAGTTTGGACCCCATGGTATTGTATCATAAGGTGCATGGAACACCTGGTGTTCAGAGTGTTGACTAAATGCAATTGCTCGCGTTCACCCTTGTCCTTGCAGGCATGTCAGTGAGTTACACCAATTCCATGCTGGTGTCCATTCAGCGCCGTTTTGGTTTCTCAACAACCCAAATAGGGCTCATACTGGCAATGACGGAAGTTGGACACATCTGTGCCGCTCTTCTTGTGGCCCATCTTGTGAGCACAAGCGTCAAAGTGCAGATTCTGCTGCGAAATGATGTCATTTCAGCGGATTTAGAGCGAAAATGACTGTGAAAAATGGCATGTCAATATGGGAGAACGTTTTCGCATCAAATTCCACATCGGTGATCGATTTTTCGCGATTATTTCCGCTCTAAATAGGCTCAAACTACGTCATTCCTCGGCGGAATTTGTACCTTAACAAGCCTATTGTGAAAATAAACACACGTCCATTTTTTCGTCTACTGGTAACCGGTATGTGTGTACTATAGCGGTAAAAAACCTGGCCCACTTGTAGGTTGGAAATCGTCACCGCCCTTTATGGATCTGCATCGGCGGCGTCCTGGAAGGACTTGCACTGTTGCTCTTTGCCGCACCAGAAATAATCTTCCCACGACATCTTCCCCGTAATCTGAACAGGACTGCATCTGATCGGCCTCCCCTTTGCTTGGCTGCTTCCTCTGACCTCGTGTCGAATATTTCTATGACTCGTCCGTTGTGCGGTCAGAATACAATAGGGAAATCGACGGATGGCCCACTAGCAGTCTTCCTAACCGCTAATATCCTTTCTGGTGTTGGAAGTTAGTGCGCCAGTCCATGGATTCTGTTCACTGTCAACAACTAAACCGATACAACATGCAAAAGTGGAGTTTTTTTTATGTAGGCACCACTCCTCTCATTCTTGGACTGCCATACGTAGATGGTAAGACACGTTTCCAGCTCATCATGACACAGAATTGTTCCACACGCTGCTGTGAAATAGTAAGACGGCCCTAATTCGAAAAGGTCCTTTTTGCAGATAACTGTCCAGCAAACACAGTTTCTCTTTATTATGGTACGTTCACTTTTGCCTTGGACTTTCGGCTTCCGGTTGGAAAACTTTATCTGTGCTCTGAGTGAAGTTACACGATGTTCTTATATGACAGGTTTCGCTTTAGCGGGAAGATTGATAGGACCGGTAAGTCCTATGCCATGCAGATAAAGAAATAGCGGTATATTTGCATACCGTATTTCTGGGAATTGTAGTTGGTCGGATTTGGAGTTGGAGCGGCTTGCTCCACAGTATACATAGACTTTACCAGTAGGTAAACTATTAATAGATTACATCTGACTGGAGTTGGCAGTTTTACCATAATCGCCAGTTGGACATCCGTTCCCTTTTCTTGCACTTCTAGCTCCACCTTTTCCTCCGTCTGACTTCCGGTAAGGGTTCGGCTCGTCCTAAAACCAGCGAAGACTCACGCCTTTTTTATTCGGACGGATGTCTGCAGCTGGATATCCGCATGGTACATTGGTCTCCTCGTCATCGCGGGTGGACTCATCTTTTTCGGACTTGCGACCGGTGTGAGTAAGCACCAAGTGTATTCAGTGATCACAAGGCATTACAATCGTGCTTTTCTGATAGGTATTTCCATCCACTATTCGCCATACCGTTCCCCATACTTTTGACCACAAGGAAGACACAACGGGCAAGGAAATGACCTTGAAAGACGTACCCGACGAAAAGTGTTTTCACGATGGAAGTTCATTACATAATCTTGGACTGAAAGGTGAAAAGCGAACTTGTCCACGATTTTTCGCCAGCTGACCGGCGTCATTTCTTCCCTACTGCAGATCTGCTCATCAATCTTAGGCGCTTGCTTACAAGCCTGTCATTCTTGTGCCGCACATCCTCCATGTTTGTTGATGGTATGGTCGTGGCAGGAGCGTTTCACTTCCTGCCGCTGTACTTTGTGCAGAACCTTGGAAGCTCGCAGAAAGATGCTGCAATCTTTGGAGGTACGTACAGTACTGAACCATTAGCACGGAAAGACGCGTTCATCCTCGCTGTTCGCTGTTTCAGGTCTGCTACCGCTCATAAGTATTGTGGCTGGAAACGTTACTGGTGGTATTGTCATAAAGAGGTTCAAATTGCAACCGCGTCATGTCGGATTACTGTTAGCCATCCCCTCCTTCGTGTTCGCCGCCGGTCTGTATGGGTGTATTGGAATCCAGTGCGATCACGTGAATATTGTTGGCGTACCCAATCTTGACGATTTTCGGGATGGTAACATCGCCTTCAACAACTCGGTCTGCCCATCATGCGCCTGTTCGGAGCAGCAGTATGGTCCAGTCTGTGCAGTGGAAACCAATACCAACTATTTCTCTCCCTGCCATGCCGGATGCAGGGCGATGAAGCCTGGAAACAGCACAGGTTCCCGACCAGTAAGTTGCTCGTACCGACATACCGCAGGAGCTCCAGAAGCGATATCGTCCGTGTCTAATATACTATATCTATTTTTTCTACTCTCTGATTCGGGAGTATGTCAATTGTTCGTGCGTGGAAGAAGAGGACAACCTTCCGGAAGGTACATCAGCGAATCTCCACTATAATGCAACGGTCCGCCCAACGGTTCGATCGGGCTTTTGTGCAAGAGACTGTACAACGCAATTGTACGGAATCACCGCCTTGCTGTTCATCTTCGGGTTCTTTGAGGGCTTACCCATGCCCGGTCAAATTATGATGCAGTTTCGGTACGTGTCTCTTCAGTTGGCTTCGCGTTAGTGCGTCCCTTCAGACTGAATGGAAACTGGGTTGCAGAATTGTGGATGTGGATTTGAAGAACCTCTGCGCCGCAGTGACGTCAATAGCCGTAGCCGCCTTTGGATGGCTACCGGGGCCTATTTTCATGGGTAGCTATCACTAGCTAACATTCTTGATCGAAGCCAAAGTTACGCGTAATGATGGGTTAATTCAGCCAGTCGAAAGGCTTCTGTTCTCTTCCACAGGGTCGATCGTCGACTCGACCTGTCGACTGTGGCGTCAACTGGCTTGTGGCGAACACGGTGCCTGCCTGCTCTACGACACGGACCAGTTTCGCTGGAAGTTCTTCGTCACAGCGGCAAGCCTCAAAGTGCTCATGGGCCTGCTGGATTCTGTGGCAAGCTTATTCGCTTCATGTAGACCTAGAACGCGGCTGTTCCATACGACGTTTTTACAGGTGGTGTGGAGAGTTTGGAGGCTCTCCTTTGACCGCGGCCATCCGTCTACCAAAGAACCGTTACAGCTGGAATTATCAACCCGGCAAAGCTCGACGGCAGAATTGGTCGAGACCAATAAATGATACGGTTTTTAAAAAAGTGAACGATTTCAGTCAAATATCGCTGCAGATGTTTTTCCCATCACATGTGACTTGCCTTGTCTGCGGGGCTTCTACCAGCGCAGGTGTGCGCACTACTCAAGCTCTGGTGCGGTATATTAGCACCATGATCTCGACACTCTCCCAGCCATATGTTTATTCGCCATTTCGAAAATCATGCATTCATCTTCACGGCGGCGATCGGTATCGCCCCACGTACAGAGCCGTGTTGTGTCAACCAGCGTATCCGAACAGTAGATAAATGAACAGTTTTGTCACCCACATCAAGTGGCGGTTTTTATAGCAGCGAGTTTGCGATTTCAGAAGGCTTCATCATTTGTGCTATCCATTGAATTCGTGACAGACTTCGCTTCGCTCAGCCTGAGGATCACTACCTGCGGTCATTATACCTGGGAAACGAATGACAGGCTGAGATTCGTCAAAACGCAAAACGCAAAACGCAAAACGCAAAACGCAAAATGCAAAATGCAAAACGCAAAGTTCCAGGGTCGGTACATTGCCAATAACTGCTGTCATCGACTCTCCGTTGTCAGCCAAAGCTCTTCTCGTTTAGGGGAGGGAAGTAGTTTCCTTCTAAGGAATGTTTATGCGCCAGCTCTTCGTTCAGTCGATCAGGTACAGACAAGTCATCCTTTGAACGCCTCCAGTCGTTCATTTCTCGATCCGCTGTGCTCGTTCCGTCAGCATCATCGTAAACCATCTCACGCTCGTATGGAGGAACAGTAGCGGCAGCCTGCGCCAGCGAAGTGACACGAGCTACCTGTTCGCGTTGCTTGCTGTCGCGGTGCACCACTTGACCCAACATGGCGCTGGGTATCGGTCTGACTGACGGAGGGAGGATGTGTTTTGGATGCCTTTGAGGAGGAAAGTCGGCTGTGGTCACTGCGGTATGAGTCGATGTTGGCATGGTCTGATGAGACAACGCAGAGTTTTTGGACATCCGCTGCATCGAAGGCATGCTGGTTCGACTCCGCGAGTCCTTCATTCGCAGCAGGAACTGTCGACTGGTCTCGGAGATTTCCTTGCCATCCAATACGCCTGTCAGGTCAGTAACACCATTTGGTATCTAAGAAAACAAGTACATCGAATGGGCTACTGATAGACTTACGAAGGTTTTTGTTGGCCATTGTCACCATCTCTCGGTAACGCGTGGTTTTCGCAACTGGGTTCCCCGTAAGGTCAAGGTTTTCCAGGCTGTCCAGATTATTCAGCAGCGAAAGTAGCTGAGGCACGTCTTGAAGCTTGTTCTGCTTCGCGTACAGGGATCTCAGGTGTTTGAAGTCGTACAGGTCCGAGAGATCGGTCAGTCCATTACCCGATAGGTCCATCGTGACTGCTGAATTCTGTAAGAGGAGCCTGATGAAACTGATACCTACTCAAAATATCGACCATGCCGACCATGCATATCGCGTTGCCAAAACGTGAACAGACCGTCAACTTAACCAGGAAAATACTTAAATGGTGTAAATGTCAAATGGGTGTCTCCATATAAGAATGCGTCCAGACGGGCTTTGACCAAATTGTTCAAGAGAGCATTTTAAAATTTCTGGACCCCAAGGGCGAAGTAAAACGGGACTAAAACTCACGTCAAACAGACCCTGAGAAATCCGAATCCGAAGTCAAAATTAAGTTCTGACTACCGGTTTGGGAGTTAGAGGAGAGCATGGTGGAAGCCCGTGCATTGAGTAATCATCGTGTGGACTGATTGATGCTCTGTGCACAGTTATTTTAATAAAGTAATTAAATAACGATAGTGCAGACGAATTGCACCGGAAGTGCGCGTCTGTAATCAGAGCGCGTTGCTCCTGTTAGCACTGGCTCTTAACACCCCTGTGTTTTTTTGTGGTATACTCAAATCTTTCAGCCACTGGTTCTGCTTTCATTACCGCGGCAAAATGAACCGATGGTGCAGTTCAATATTCCGAACAACTTGATGTCATAAACGGCCAGTTCCGAGAGAAAGTACTTTGGACGCATTCTCATATGGAGATACTTAAATGCCCATATCCTCGATGGGTGCAGAACACCGAGGTATTGTTGCGGCCTGCCGATAAATTTTGAAACATAACCGACGGTGTGAAGTTTTCAAACACAGTCTTACAGTCCATTCGCTCGAAATGTCTACAAAAGTTTTCCATTTCAGTTTGAGGCCTGCTAAACGTTCACCACACAGCATGCCAAGCCACAGGCCAAAACTACATAAAACATACATTACACAATGCTTTAACTGATGTAATCAAGTAATCAAATCGCAGGTATTCGGCTGCACAGTCCACTCGTCTGGGATCTTTTACCTAGTTATTGGAATTTGAAACTGCAAAATTCGTGGAAACATAAAAGGGTCTGCCACGGGGAGTTGATTGCTTGTTCACTGATGCACAGAAGCAGTGGAACAGAAGCAACATGTTACGTATACTTTGTGTTTGTTTGTTCAAAGTCGGGACATTTATTGTTCTCGTCTTATCTTACAGTCAACTAACGGAGAGCTAGGGAAGAATTGTCAGGACGGACTGAGACTTCGTTTTACACACGAGATTCAATGGAGCACATCTTACCGATAAGAGCTATACAACGACACCCGCTTCCGGTGAAGCTCTGCAGCCGACATATAAAACAGTTATAACTTTGACATCTTTTTGAGTATAAAAAGCCTCTCAAGGTTTTGCATTCTGTCAAATTGAGCATGAGAGGATGGTCAGAAGTTGACAAGTCGACTGTTCGAAACTGCTTTCGTAAATCTGGCGCGTTTCACATGGTAGAAAATAAGTAGTTGATTTTCCTCGATTCGGTTGACGGTTTAGTGTTAACCTCATTTTCTTTTGCTTTTGGTAAGCTGTACAGTTAAAGTTTGGATGGTGTTAATCAGAAATCGGAAAATGGGATAAGGTCTTAAGCTAGCGGACTGCAGTGGGCTTGGCGAGCAGTGTCTTATAACTTCGACTGATTCTCGTGTTTAGAAATTGGTCAATTTTGTACACATTTTGAGCGAGAGGAATGTATTGTAAATTCTTATTTACTTCAGGCAGTGTTCGGACCGGGCGGATGCTCTAGCGAGCTCGATGGAACGATGTGTTGGTCAGTGGACATTATGGCTGCTCATTTTACGTGCAGCTGGTCCAGCTTTCGGCCAAACGAAAACGGCATACGTAGTATCGATCACATTGGTCCGCTCATAGTTGTAGATTTCTGGCCCATCAAGGAAACTATAGTTTCGTACGTCTGACCGGATGTCGGTAGTCAGTTATGGACGTACCGAGAGAGCAGCCATACTAGAAGGTGACATCAGAAAGTGTTCGCCTTCTGGAAACTTTTGATGATCGATGTGAAGCTCCTCTAAAACCGCGTTGCACTCCAACCCTTCCAGTACGGATATTTCGTTGTTGCTCAAAAACCTAAGAATCGCCGACCACTTTTCCAGTTAGCGCTGACGACTTTGAAAAGAATATTCACACTATCACAAAAGTAACTGCTTACAGCTTTTGTAGACGGGGAAGAAGTTCTAAACCTTCAATTTGTTTCAGTCGATTGTTCTGGAGGTACAGGTGAGTGAGGTTCGAGCAGAAGTCCAAGGTGCCCATGCGTTCCAGTTTGTTGTCATAAAGGTATAACACATTCAGCTGCGGACAGCCGCACATATCCCCCTGCATGAAAAAGGATCTATACCGTTCACTCTTCGCACATTCGATGCTCCGGGTAGTTCTAATCAGATAGAGAACTTTGCATTACAATCTGGTCAATACCGCGTCGTTCGAGATGCAGATGAGTACTTTTGGACAGCTTGGCCGCATGATCATCGTCAAAGTCGGCTGAGGAAGACCTAGTTGCACTTGTCGCTGATGTCATCGACGACAATGCCGTTACGCTTGTAAGAATAACCATCGTAAAATGAGCGCAGTCGGCGAGAATGGCTGAAAACTTCCAGGCACCAAAATGAATAATAACTTCGAAAGATTACCGGCATAAGTAATTACACAAGCAGCACAGTCTGAAGCAGAAAAAACCCGGCAAGCGTTGCTAAGCCCGCCGAAATGAACGGAAGATGGCATGCTGGAAAGATACGTTTGCCAGAAAAAAAACGAAACATTGCCCCCCCCATCTGTGGAATTCAGTTCCAGTGTTTGCAAGATGAGCTCCGTTGAGGTTTTTGGCCTCCTAAAGGAGATTCCTATGCGTCCTCATAGAATTACGTAGCCATCACGGTAATGAGCTCTGATATACAATTGCAATGTCGAAATGCTTGACCAATTTCATATCTTTGTTGCGCATGCCGCGCTAACGTTGTGGAAGAAGTAGTGCGGCCACACGTATAAAACAAATTTGACACCGGGTGGGCAAGCATTTTCGACATTGTAGTACAGTGTACTGCTGTAGATCATTCAAGGATGACGTAGGCTTGGACCAGCTCGAACATCACCGCATGAATTAGTGATGTGGCCATTTTGTTGTTCACTCGACAGGCTTGAAAAGTTTTGATGTTAGAAATGGGCGGATTGCACTAAGCTTCGCTTGTGAGTTTCAAACTAACCAAGCGTATCCGCGTCAAGGCATACTGCAAGTACAATCACTCTCAGTGCATACGTTCGTTTGAAGCAACTGGCCAAAAAACACGCGCGGTTACCTGTAGGTATTTACTGAAGAGCTGTCTCACTTCTTCGTTTTCTACCTTCGAACACTCACCATTGAATCTTGAATTTTTGTTCGTGGTTGTCTACAGTTTTCCTCATTCTCTCCCTGATCGACGCGTTGCAGCGGGACCCACTCTGCATGTTCGCGATCAACATCACTGCCTGATGAAATTTTGTTAGAATTAGCAAACCCTGAGCATCGCGAAAATTTCCTGTTATTGATTACAACCCGTGAACATTTGATTTTTTTGCCAACTTGACATTTGTTCGTGCACTGGAATATCTGATATACGACGAGCTGTTATCCGTTGGGTGACAGCATGCTTGGTTCGTGATTCGCCTGTATCGTGCCAGTTTCGTGTAGAATGGTTAGGTCCGTTGTGCCGAATTATAAATAAAGCCTGCTGACTTTCACTGCCTGCTGAGTGAAGATGGGTCGACTAGTCGGACTATATTCTGTGATTGCCATATTGTCCAACGTCCGACAGGTAAACCCTCGCTAGCTTGTGTTGAGAGTGTCTTCGATGAGCGTTATGCAGGAAACTCGGTACAGTCATTTCCGCCTGGGGCTATTAGCTATATTTGGTAGCCTCGGTAGTCGCTAACTTCCGACACTGTTACTTCACAACTTGTCTGAAAGATGTAACATCATTAATATTCATCGTGCCATATGTAACTGTTCTGGAACTTTATGTATTTCATAAAGACATCATCAGTAAAGTAATCAATAAAAATAACTTTCATGAGTTGCCATCTACAAATAAGTAAGTGTCGATATAAAGAAAGATCGTCTACGCGATGAAAATTAAAACTGCGTAGTTGGCGTCTGTTGCTTGAATTTCTTACTCTGTACATGTCATATTTTTCAGATACCATGTCAAAGCAATACCCAGCTTGGTTTCCGAGCGCCCCCTACAAGTAAGTCCAGCTACTACTGTAAAGCTTCTTGAACTTCGCGAACTATACGCGCGGACTTTACGGGTATGATGACGCATACAGCACAGGCTTACCATGACGTAATTCGCGAAGTTCGAGAAGCACTACAATATATACCAGGTAGGGATGTACCATTTGAAACTAGAGTAAAGTTTGTTTTTGTGTTCTGCTTCAGTCAGCGCAGAATGCTCAACGACGAATATGTTCATCTATGTGGACACATCGGAGCCGTTCCGAGGCATAGTTAATGCTCGGGGCCACCGAGACGCCTGCTTTTCAATCGGTGATGGAAGCCGACGCACAATCCTCATCATTCCTCTACTAGCCACACCCTCCGACGCATTCTACTGTGGACAGCAACTCGACGTGGTACGAACAGTCCCAGCTGGTTCATATCAGCCTCAACCAACCAGTATTGTGCTCTATCCCTAATTAGGCAACCGGAGAGTATAAAATCTACGTGGATGTGCACGCGCACAGAGTCCTCGAGGTCGAGAATGACAAAACGTTTTTGATCAGCTGCAACCAGAACGGAGTGCTTGGACAGTGAGTGGCATCAGCGTTGCGAGGGCAAAACACTGTCATTTTTATAATCGGAATTCTGATTGGCAGAGGTGAAGTCCGTCTGTCGCTATTGCAGAAAGGACAAGAACTTAGCCGTGTTGTGCAAGGCGAAGAATATACGGTGCAGATTGCCTACACTAATGCGACCTTGGCCAACAATCAGCAGCTCAGCGTGCGGAACTGCATTGCCTTCGGACGAGGGAACAGCACGCAGGCTCTTAGCGATAGCCGAGGGTACACTTTCTTTCTCCCCCATTAAGGCTTATAGCTTTCAGGAAAAAACCATAAAATGTTTCTACCTGACGGCATGTGCCGATATGTTACAGGTGTCCGATTGAAGGAAGCGGATTGTCCAAGTTCGAACCCAGCAACAGCCCAGCTACCGTTCAGGCTACATTAAAGTCCATGTTAAGATTCCAAGACTCCTCCCAGGTCCACATCCAATGTGATGTGCTTCTGTGTCGCGCACCCTGTCCACCCGTAAGTTTCGTTTCACTGAACTCTGCGTTCTGTCTCGACAATTCATGACACTTTTGATGCGACATGACCTACTCCGGGTGTCATAGTGTAAACAGTACTAATTTCTGCATCACTGCTGTCCACGGTACAGCTGAACGAAAGTGTGGCATTGCACCTGAATATACGACGAATTTAAGGGGCTTAACGGATTTATTGCCTTTTCCGCTCATTGATAGCCACGTAGCATGTGCATTTTGTCATCGTGTGCGAGATTAGTTTGATTCGGGGTATCGTAGGTGCTCTGCGTTGGTGATGTGGGCTACAATCCGAACAACGCGGCCGTTGCTCAAATACAACCTCGACAAAGCGGCAGTCAGCAGGGCCTAGCTGGTTCCACCTTTACTGTCCTCGAGCCCGGAATGCCTAACGGAGCAGTAGCCGTCCGTAAGTCCCTCACTATCGATGAATCAGTTTACCGACTATTCTATCTGGACTTGTGACTCCGAATGAAATTTACGTATATCAACCTCGTTTACCTGTTCACGTTTCAGCTGTCAACTCTGCCCAGTGTGGGTATGGCGAATGGGTGCTTGCGCTCTGCATCACTTTTGGCATACTCTTTTTGATCATGCTGATCGTCAACATCGTTCTTTGTTCAGGTGAGTGTGAACGTGAGAATATCTGCAAAAAGTGGTGAAGAGGCACTGTTTGTTTTCTGCAGCCGTTAGTTTGAACCTGACGAAGAAGGAAGAAAAGAGCATGGATCTTGATCCAAGCGGCAATGTCTGGGGCGAGTACGCAACGGTCAAGAACGGAGCATGGTCGACCTCATCGGCGGCCAGTTCGGTAGCAGGACAAGGCGGACTGCCCAACGGGGCGTATTCACATTACGCCGAGCGCCCTCTACCGCCGTACCAGACCACGTCTCTAGCGCCCAACGGCGGCGCCGCAGTCTTGTATGACGACGCCGTGGACATACATGATGCCCGTTCCTACGCGGAAACCACTGGGCGACTCCATCGCAACGATGTATATGATCAAACGCGAGACAGATTTGCCGGATCGAACAGCCAGGCACATCGCAACGGCGCCTATTGAAAAATTTTCACCAATAATGTTCCCTAACAGAGCTCGGAGCAGCATTGGTATGCCGAAATAACAACATGGTATGATTGTCTCATGTGCAATGTTTCCGTTCATGGAATTTCCTTTTGCGTGATTTTGCCGGTACGCATCGTTATGCAACACCAATTTCTTGCAACCAAGAAAGTGTATTTTACGACAATAGACTGGATCAAAAAAACTAATGACAACCCGATCAGTGTAGACTAGCTATTCTGCAGAGCGGGCTATAAGAGCTGTGAGCAACATTCGAAGTGTCTTCCGTGTTGTCGCCCATTCAAGACACTGAAGACAGGCAACGCTGCGGACGCCGACTGGCAAATTTCCCAATATTTGATCATCAACATTCAAAAATACGTCCAACGAATCTAGCCATCAGAAGTCGAATGATGGAGGCGGTGTGCGTCATGAGTTCTCTTTTGACATACCGCCTCGCTGCCAGCTGCGAGACACGATGCTCACTGCCAGATAGCACGCACTTTACCGTCTCCGAAGTACGGTACAAGTACAACCAAACTGGTACTTGGGATGAAGGGGTTCTGCATTCTTTAATTACCTCGGTTATACCTACCTGAACCTCATTATCATGGCGCACTTCCTAGTCACGCTGAGCCGCGTGTGGGGCCGTCGTGTTCCCGCCCTTCTACAGCATTCATCATGCTTCGAAGTCGCTACCCTGCGTATTACTTATTTCACCGGGAATCTTCTTGAACGTCGTGAATAAATCGTGCTGACGACCATGGTTCAGATACCGAGTGTCACCAATAGTACCTTGAAGTGCAATCTTGACACTGACACCCTGAGTTTCTGGGGAACGGAAATGCTCTCCTTCGATCCGCCCGTGTTGGTAGTAGTACTCATCTACCCTATCGTCTTTTGTCACTTCTTCTTCAGCAATCATAAGCAGAAAAAATCTGGGCTTTATGCTACAAAAACTACGGCCCCAGAGTTCGAAAGGTGTAGTTTCGGAATCTGTGAACCATGCACAGGTGACAGTCTGAGCATCGGTTGGGGAAGCCAAGAAGGAGAAAGATCATCGATATCGGATTCGGGTTTGTGAAAGAACGCTGAAGGGAAGTCGAACTGGCTTCGTGACTCTGATGCTAATGACCCCGAGCATCATCATCCGTTTGATGCCGAAAGAAGCCTTATACAGGGCGCTCGCACGAACTTGCTACCACCTGTTACTTCCATGAGAAAAAATCAGATTGCTTTTTTCCCGCCTGTTCTTCCACCCTATCTATACAACTTTTCAAAATGTTTCGGTTGAGCTATGAGTCGTTTCATGATGATGAACAGCGGCTTGAAGAATTTGACTAGTGTGACTTCCGGTGGGGAAGACCTATCGTAACGACCAAAACTGTTGTCCACAGAACCCCATGTTAGAGTTTCGATCCGATATCTGCTATCAGCAGGCCAGCAACTGTCTTGGTTGTACGTGAAAACTAATAAGATCCAAGGAAACATCAGGATAACTCAGCAAATGAATTTAAACAGCAAATTCGGCCATTTTGTCGGCAAATCTTGCTCTATGAAAAAAATTCCCGCTTTTGACCTGGTCGGCAGACATGGTTTGGGCCCCTTTTCGAGTAACCCAGCTCCTTGTCTTGAATCGCAGTGCCGCATGACTTGAACGGAAACCTGAAAAACCAATTGTTGGAAACGACCCCAAAAACTGCGAAAGCTGATAGAATTTCTTTTTCTCTTCTCCTCCAGCATAATGTCGGTTACGACTCCTCCTGAAAAGAGTTCTGGTCGGTAATTTTTTACAAGGCTGCAAACAGGGTGTCAAGCCAAGAAAAACTAGTTTGGAAGATGAGTGATGGTCCAGTCGAAAAAGCCATGCTTTCATGGGTGGTAGCAAGTTGGTGCGAGCGCCCTACACATAGATCATGTTTTGCAGCTGCGACGCTCCAGGTTGGGATGCAGTGCTGATGTTCTTTAACGGCCGGCGACTGTGTCCAGTCCGATGTTGGTAGTATGGGGAAACACTGAATCACACAAGCTAATTCTAGCTCTGTCGTTGCTACAATCAGGATTTATTCAGAGGTTTACTGTTGTTCTCGCAAAGGAATCGTCGGCGTTGATTAATTGCAAGCCTCAAGCGTACTGTATTACCTCGAAAGTATCGCGCAGTTACGTATCAGGCCCATAAGTTATAGCAATAGACAACGGGGACAGTTTTATGGGCCTGTCACATGACTGCGCAAAACTTTCGAGGGAATACAATGGTCTAAACCCCAGCAGTGATCGTTAGTGGTCAATGGTTGTGTTGAAAAGTAAAGCTGGGTGGGGTTATCGAGGCAGATGTAGAGTAGTGGATGCTGACAAAAGAGAACATGTCGGTTTTCTGATCGTAATGTGTACTTGCTACTCACTGTCGTACTCACCGTGTAGGGTGGCATCTCCATAATTGGTAATTGAACAACACAATATGGTGTCCGGAGGAAGGTGCCACCAGGGTGCACTTTGAAGTTTGGAGATCTCCAGATTGAGCCGGCTGAATATTACCGATATACCGTAGTGCTCAACTGGAAATGCATCAAGTAGCGCAAAACTAACTTACCGTCGAACTGCAAACACTATGCCGAACAACAGGAACAAGACCAGACAGCCTGGAACCCACTGAGCCACATGGATGTTGGTACCTCCATAAAGAACGTCACTTCGATTATCAAGTTTCGTCTAATCGGGTTGTGTGTGTTGTCTGGTCATTAGTCTTGACCGGTAGTGCGACACGATGATCCGTTGAACCCACAAGCGGGTCGGTCAGCCACGGGCCAAACTCCTGAAGGTCAGGATATACTGCTGAGCTGGGACAGCTCGAAGGTCATCGCATCTTGCGAAATCACGTCCTGCAATTGATAAGTTTTATGAGCATAACAATTTCGTTCAACTTTGTCGGATATTGTATCACCTGGTACATCGAAGTTGAATGATCCATCTGTCGTAGAGCTACTGCGGGGATTCGATCCCCGTGCTCGTCTATCCGAATGTCCCCTGTGTTCAAGTGGAAGGTCTTGTTCAGGAAACTCCTGGCTAAATATTTCCCGCTCGTATCTTGCAAATAACTCTCGTTGACGATCTAGTGTGAAATAAAAGTTTACTGTTATGCTTAAGGAAGCTCAGGTTGTAAGTTTCTATACAGCAGTGTTGTTTCAGTACTATAGTGGAACTACTGTAATCAGGATCCGGTCGCCC
Source organism: Ramazzottius varieornatus (assembly GCA_001949185.1). NCBI lineage: Eukaryota > Metazoa > Tardigrada > Eutardigrada > Parachela > Ramazzottiidae > Ramazzottius > Ramazzottius varieornatus. The sequence goes on from BDGG01000007.1 coordinate 544,925, forward strand.
ATGTTAAGCCTATGGCTGCAGCGGGCCATATTGAAATTCAATTCTGCAATATCAACTAGAATACATGTATTAGAAGCAGCACTGCTATACAGTGAGATATTTTAGGTGTAGTTCATAAGTGACAGTATAGATGTACCTGCGCGAACATCATCAGTGCGGCGTACGAACTGGCGGGGTGCGGCGAAATCTGTTTGACGATGCGCATGGTTCAGTAATTTGAATAACAGGGTTTACGGGTCGATACCGTACCATCTCGGTCGCCTTATACGAGTACCCGTAAACAGTTGCTGACTGGTTGCGCCAGACGTCCTTGAGAGCGGTTAGATACTGATTGCTTGTCTCGCCATTATTTGTTTCCAACAGAAACATGGACTGAAAGGCTTTCCGTGCCACCTGAAAAACTTGCGTTGAGGATAATACTATGATGGAAAGTAAATCGAGTAGTTCACCTTATCGGAGGAGTCTTCATACTTCCAGCTAAAGTTTCCCTGGGACACATGCCGGAAGGGTGTAATGGCGATGTAAAGCTGCGGAGCGTTTTGTGATACAATCGTACGAGATGTCTCCGTACATTACGGCTTTTGACGCGATATCATCACCAAATAGGTATCGGCAGCCCATAATTGGGGATAACCTTCTCAGCTCCGAACCACCCTTTTTCATTGTAGGCAACATCAAGGGGCATCGAGTGCTAGCTTTACCAAGCTTCGCCACAGATGACAGTTTCACAAAACTGTTCGTTCTTCTCAGAAGATTTTCCGAAAATTTCAGGGGTGATTACCAGCTCCAATGAACCCCCTGTGGAGGTGTGTCAAAAACAGATGTGTCAAAAACATTTTCAGACTGTATCACCTTATCACCGCCCGAGTGTGCCAACTTGCTACCACCTTTCATACAGGGGTGGGCTTGACTTGGCCTGGGAATTTAATTCTGTAATTTCGAAATCTATTAATTATTTGAATTATTTTTGCGAATCAGACTTTTCAAATTACCGTATACGAGAATTACATTTAAGTACCGAGAATTACATTTCAGTTGTCTTGCCTTGGAAGATGTGCGGTATTTCCGGTGGTAGGTTGACTGTTTCATGATGAACAATACACGCACGATGGTTAATTAGGTGACAGTAAAAATTCTGGGACAGGCCTTTTCGCTAGGGTGGTACGGAAGCACGTAAGTACAGGACCGACTCATACTACTGTACTTTTCAACACTTTTCTACGGTTGAAGTTTCATTTTACCGTTTTTTCCGCCCGATTCATAACTTTACTGTCCTCTAATTACCCATCGTGCGTGTACAGAACATTGAAAGTATTAGAGGAAGCGTATAAACGTATACACAACCTGAAGTGGAAAGCGTTGTGAGAGCGTGGTAACTGACGTGAAGTATTTGCGGAAAAAACTGAGCCGTGGTATCTGTAATGTCGTACGGAAGTTCAAGCACGCTCAGACCGTGTAGTTGGAATCAACAATCAAGGTAGACGTACGCCATTATAGACGGAAGTAGCAGAGTACCACGCGACCGAACATAAATCAATACGAAAACGGAAAGATGCTAGTCACGCAGAAAATGCTACCGCTGCACCAGAAAGACATTCTCGAGACCTAGAAGTCGGTGGATCGACCCAGGTTCCGCCTTATATTTTTATTTCTGTTACTAGTGTTGATTGTATTATAATTCCCACCCCAATTAGCGTTCTCGGTCTTCCCAGGCAGACGTTCCCGGTCCTCATGTTTAGGCGAGATTTCCCGATACTGTAATTTTGGACTCGTTTGAGTGGGAATATTCCCCGGCATTCCCGGCCTCAGTCCAGATGTGCTTTCATATCAAGTTTTTCACGACGCGATTGTTGCTCGGCTGGCAAACAGGATGTTGAATCAGGGAACAGTTTTTCTCGACTCAACATCCAGTTTGCTACCTCCCCAAAAACTACAGGTCAAAATCTGTTTACAAAAAGTCGGAATCAAAATTATACCAGGGGAGGCCCGAAGTGAAAATCACAACAAACTTAGCAAAATTTTGGGCTGTTTTTGGAAATTACTTATTCAGTTCTCTGCTGTCGTCCCACGGTTCTGTTGGAAGAAATAACTAGAAATGAAACTGACGTACAGGAAAGTGGGTGGCGAACACGAATCTGAAGTTTTTCTCGAAAAGATCTAGAAAAGTTTCCACCAGAGGTAGTTTCCCGGCAAAATGTGAAGCTTTGGCGGTTTTAATTCTGTTGTCGGGTTAGTTCGGAACTTTCCTGCTCTTTCTTGATTTCTTCTGACCGCCAACGTGGGTGTGAGTTTGTTTACGTCAGTTTGAGGACGGAAACGCCAACCTGGAATTTTGCTGCATTTGACTTGCTGCGGTATGTCTTCCACACCGGACGTTATATTAGTCGACTTTTTCAAGCTTTTTCTCAGTACAACAAAACGCATCATACCTGTGTTGGAGCACCTTAGAAAGTTGTACGGGAAGTGTGAAGGCGCGAATGGCAAGCTAGTAGTCTGAATTTTTCCTCGCCGAAATGCTAGGTGGCAGCAAGTTAGCGGACTCAAGGTGTATGACGTCGAATCCGTTTCACTTTGAAACTCAAACCCCCGGAGTCCTTCCCTTGAGGTTGCCAACTGACTGCTGGTCGAACATCTGAACGGGTAACATCACCGTGTTCTCGATCAACTGTCACTACCGGTGATCTTCCAACTTTTTTCGGAACCTCTCTTATCGACTGCGAGATGCCTCCTCTTAGGTTTTCAGGTGAAATCGTGAAGAAGCTGACGTTCTTGTACGGAAACGTCAATGGCATCAGAAGCAAAAGCGAGGAGACCAAGAGATGGATGGGCGAGAAGAAGGCGGATATCTTCGCGTTGGTCGAAACTTGGGCAGACAACTCTACCCCTGATTGTTTGATTGCTGACCCTGAACATTACAATCTCTTCCGGAAGGATCGAGAAGGATGCAAGAAGCAAGCGAGAGGAGGAGTAGCCATCGCTATCAAGAAGGGGCTACAAGCTGTCAGAATGGAGAGCCTGGAAGTGGACGGTGTGGAGGTGATGTGGATCAAGCTGATTTGCTTGCGTTTGAACGTCCTGATCGGAGTAGTTTATGCGCCAGCTTATGATGCCCAAGTCTTCTCGAAGCTTCGCACGTCGATGGAGCTCATTCCACCATTCTTACGGCGGAATATTCTCCTAGTTGGTGACTTCAATTGTCCAAAGATAGTCTGGGATGGCGATACAAGTGGAAAGTCGGAAAAGGGCAGGGATTTGATCCAGTTGAAGAACGAGTTTAAACTGTGGGAGAAAGTGAAAGGCACCACTCGAAAGCGGGGACGAAGCGAATCATCACTCGACCAGCTCTTCGTTACCCAACTGGGCTTCGTTCGCAACACCAGGATCGTTAACCCACCTTCAGCTACATGTGACCATCAAGCCATCGAAACCAAGCTGATGCTTATGACTCCGAACTTCAAGACGAAGCCAAAGCTGGTGTGGAAAATTGACGGGGAGAATATCAATGTTTTCAAGACTCCACTATCATCGATTGATTGGGGCCAGGTGTTTGATTTGATGTGCAATGTCGATGTTGCCGTTACTGTTTTTCAGGATAAATTCATCGCTGCTGCGAAGAGTGCTTTTCAGTTGAAGTCTGTCGGAGCCAAGCGTCTTCATCGTCCTTCCCTCTCCGAAAGAGCTATTGATAGCTTGCGAAGATGTGGAAGTGCCTTTAAGAAATGGAGAAGAACAAGGGATCAAGCAGATTATTCAAGTTGGAAGGAGCTTGAAGTTAGCAAGAGAAGGATCATCCAGTCTGACAAGCATCGTCGTCTTTATGGCATCGCAAAAGCATCCCGCAGAAATTCCCGAGCAGTCTGGAAACATGTCAAGAAGAACACCTCCGCTGCATCTGTCCCGCCTATCCCGATACCTGGTCATGATGAGAAGTACATGGTAGATCCGCAAGACAAAGCCGAGTTTATCAGCCAAGAATTTTCCAAAGTGTACTCTGCCTGTCCACGCCACTGCCTGCCATCAACCGTTAGCCATGGTGAGCCGATACGCGTTGAGCCCCCAGAGACACCCCACTGCCCGCCACTTCACTTCACTACCTCGGTGATCTTGAAGCAAATTCAACGCCTAGACTCTGCTAAAGCTGCTGGTTCCTTCCTGATAATCAACCAGCTACTCAAGATCGCGGGAACATCCGTAGTATATCCCTTGTCAAGACTGTTCAACCTGATCGTCAGCAAAAGAGAATTCTCCACAGCGTGGAAGCAGGCCGAAGTGGTACCAATACCAAAGAAGGGAAGCTCTTCCTTTCGTCCCATCTCCTTTCTACCACCATTATCCAAGCTGTTCGAGAAGATTGTGGCGAGTCATCTGAGTAACTATCTTGATAATAATAATCTACTTTCAGATACGCAGTACGGATTCAGAAAGCAGAGGTCGACGGAAATGCAGTTGCTCCATATGGCTCACCAATACTCGCAAGCCCTCTTACAAAGAGACGAAGAAGACGTGGTTCTTTTGGACTGTTCGAAAGCCTTCGACAAGCTTCCGCACTCGTCCATCGTCACTAGCCTGTCAAGTCATGGAGTGAATGGTGAGATGAAAGGTTTGCTGTCTGATTACTTGAAAGGAAGGAGCCAAAGAGTCGTGGTTGAGGGACATTTCTCGTCGGAACAATCTGTCCCATCTGGTGTGCCGCAGGGTTCAATTCTTGGCCCACTTCTCTTCACCATTGCCGTTAACAGCCTAGCCAAAAGCATCAGTTCCACGGTCATGCAGTACGCCGATGACATTGTTCTGTCTCGAACAATCAAGAAACATGAAGACTGCGTTGTCCTCCAGCAAGATCTCCAACGGTTAGAAGCATGGTGTAAAGAAGTCGGCCTCGGAATCAATCCGGAAAAGTCGCAGCACCTCCGGATCTCGAACAAGCGGGACGAGAGTGTGAAGGTTCCAGGCGAAAACTACGTGATTAGTGGCAAGAAGATCCCTTTGGTGAATGAAGCAGTTTGCCTCGGCGTAACATTCTCAAGCAAGCTCGAATGGACAGCCCAAGTGGACAAAGTGACGGCCAAGTGCAGGCAAAGATTGTACGCTGTCAACGCGTTCTTTCCCCAACGATATGGAGCAGTGAAGCAGCTTCTTTACAAGAGCCTCGTAAGAGCAGTCCACGACTATGCCTCGTCATGCTGGTTCCCTACGACCAAGAGCCTGCAAAGACAGCTGGAATCCATTCAAAAGAAGTTCCTGCAGAACATCCGATTGAGCCGAGCAGACAAAGACAGGCACGATCCAGACTTCAAGCGATACCGCCAGCATTTGCAAGAAGTCGCATGGAAGCCACTCTGGCATCGACGCTGTGAAAACCTCCTGGTGAACGTCTTTTGAATTTGGACTGGTAATTTTGCCAACGGTAATCGTCTGCTGAAGAGCCAAGAACCAAGCCGGAACTTGAAAACAAGGAGGCAAGCCAAAATCCTGATGATGCTGCCTGTCTCCACCGCTCCACTGTCATGCAAGCTTCTTGAGTCCACTTCCGGCTCGTTTGCGTACATCGCCGAGGCATTGCTCAAAGATAGCCTTTTTGTCCATCTGCTCTTCATGTAAATAGCTTGTTGAGTTTTAAGAACTATCTGAGCGGGCTAAACTTCTCGAATTTCATGTGGTGCAAGAACAACGTAGATGTACTTCTGCTGGCTTAGATTTTGAGATTTTAAAAACGAAAAAGTTGGTTGTTTTTGTTTTATATACCCTCTTTTTCTCTGGCGCTCTTGCCGCATTTTTCGAACTCTGTTCATACAGCGCTTAGCCTGGCTTTGCATCGGAACAGAGTAAAAGGTTATTATTAAACCAGATTGCATCAACAGTTCAACTTTGTTCTTAGAGTCCCGAAGCTTTAAAGTCGATCCCTGAACAACTTGATCGGCGGTCATTATCCCCAAGATTGGGCTGCCGATAGCCAAATGTACGTACGTAATCGCCGTTTGTCATATTCAAATTCTCGGCCACGATCTACGAAGATCACTGCCATTGTATAGTGCAAGGCACTGCGTGCTCGATTGGACTTGGCGATCGGCTGTCGAAGATGGCTTCGAAGATAGTCCTGCTCACGACGAGCTGTGAAAATTGATTGGTTGTTCAAAGCTTAAAAACGTACCCGATTAAATATTTCGAAATTTCATTTCTCCGTGGATTTTGGCTTCCACCGTGTTTCACACCGCGATACACCGGTTTTCGCTTCTTGGTGTCTGTTGTCGTCTGGATATTCAAAGATAGAAAGAAGCCGGATGAAAGTCTGGAGTTACAGCCCAGTCAGGAGGCGAGGTTGACCTATAAACTCACCCCGTGAAACTGGCGCATGTTCGCTCCCGTTTCCGAAATCAGCGAAAAGTCTGATTTTGTCTTACTCACGACCAATTTCAGAGGTTCAGGCAAATTTGAATTTCAGATCAAACGTTTACGACATAAGCAGCCCGGCGTGAGCAGGATTATTATTTGAAGAAACGGTAGTTACCAAGAGGTTCCGCAACGTGTCCGATCGGCCAAAGTAGAAGCACACTGTGAAAATTCGTCGTTCACCATCAGTCAGAAGGGTCCGCAGTCGTTTGTACTACGTACCTTCTTTCCTCTGCTCGACTTTCTGAACAATGCGGGGGTCTCACTGTGACTACTTGCAGTATACGAAGTTATCGAAGCAAAGTTAACCTGTATGCTGGAGTGCAGGTCCAGGATGTTTTTCATTTGGTATGCACTATCGACGAAGTATGGGTTGCTGCCACGATCCAGCAGTATACATACGTGGGTTCAAGCGTACATTTTAATAAGATTGCGGTAAAAATGGGCGAACGGTACAAAAGAGATGATAGAAGTCGAAATCCACGGCGAGTGACGGAGCTTATGGCGAGCAGACGAAGATACACTAATATTAACTTATGAAACTTTAGTGAGAAGCGGCTGTTACACTCACTGGGCTTATCTCTCGGCCTAGACAAAAGTCGCCAGCAATTACAGACCGGTGGCTCTGCATCACCCACTAACTAATAATGCGACTTGCGGAGCCGCTGCCCAGACAATCGTTGGCCGAGACTTTTTTCCAGGCCGTAACATGAGCCTAGTGCCTGTACGTGCTGGATACGTACCTAGATATGATCAGAATACCCCATTGTGTGGCCAATCTCACGAGTTGCGGTGTTTCGGTGCAGCCTGAAATATTACCAGTTCTCTTGGACTGGTCTACAGTATGGATTCTCTCGGAGACGCATTTCGGTCCCATAGAACAACACAGTACACCAGACACGTTACCGGGCATAACGATCGCCGTGAGTTGAAGTGGAGAGGAGCGTATCGTTAGGCCGTAATATTTGAAAGCCACAAGATCGTCCACTCTGGCTTCCCAGTCGGCGCAAGTACGAACCACTGGGTCAAAGATAGTGAACTGTGTAATGTTCAGCGAGGGAAATCGCCGACGGATCTGTAGCAGGGCTTTGTCAAAGGCGGGTCCGTATAGACATAGCCACCGAGCAAGGTGGGCGGAAAGATTGCAGGGGTCAAAAGGTTGATCTATAGGATCGATCGGCCGATTTGAGATTGTGAAACAGTTTGTCCGATCAAAAGTACCCAAGTAAATATTTTCATATTGGAAGCTGAAACTTCATAAAACTGAACACGCTCGCAAAGGGTCCGTTAGAAGTCTAACGAAACCAGACCAATACGAGTTCACACTTCCTATCGCTCGTAAAATGTGTAGATAACCAAGAACTCGGAGTACGGAGGCCTTCGAACATTAGCAATCACAAGATCGTAGTACGTCACCAGCTAGTTAAGGGTTGATGTACTACCCAGAAACCGCAGCATAACATTGCATGCTCTTTGGTGCATTCCCGTCAGGATGTGATTATTTTTTGTCAATACCACTTACCACGGAAGTTCGATCTTCGAATTCTTGTTTGCAAGACGTTTTTTGTGGAAATTATCAACTTGAGTTTCCATAAAAACGGTCTGTGGCTGTCCTAAGCAGCTCCTTTCCGGATGCTTTATCTCTAATAATTCGCTTTTTATCGATAATGTCACTTACTATCGGCAGCTTCGCCTGTGGGAATTCACACACGAGAAGTCATGTTTCCACCTCCCGTTGGAGGAGAATTGACTGATCTGATCCGGTTTAATTTCGAAAACCATTTAGCCTGTCGCTCAGTCTAGATACGGTATGCGCTTTTCCATAATGTACGACTGCAATACCCTTGAATTTCAAAAAGCGTTCGTTCTCGAAGTTTATGGTAGTTAGGATAGACTCCGGCGTCACAGTCTTCAAAGTACGTCTGGAAGATCAGCGATCTAGTCAACAACTTAACTAGTCACAATTGATAAAACACGTTCTTTTTTCGAAGTGTTAGATTCAGTTCTGTGTAGAATCCTCTTCGGTTGATCATCATCTTGCTGTCATAAGCGAAATCTGTTGCTCTCTTCGGTGCCTGTTACGACTTGCGACAGCACGTCCGGGCTTAGGATCCACCACGGGTTTAGCAGTTGACTTCGATGACTGACTGACCTAGGGGTCGAAAAGATCGTTCTTCGCGTGGAAAAAACAGCAACAATTGTCGTTCATAGGTGTTTTTATTATTAACAGGTTTTTCAGTATGAAATTGCCGTTTTCAGGTCGAAGTTCGGCTGATGTTCAACTTTCACAACACGGTCTGCTTGTTTTTCTACAAACAAACTTCTCTCGAAGCGTTAGAAAGCAGACGTAGAAACTATTTCAGAGTGGTAATGACACGTTTCTAACCACGGTCTCTTCGCGAATATTTCCTCGCCCGATCAGCTACACCATTGCACCAGCGTTAGGCTTATTTTGCAGCAAAGACTTTGCGCTACGCAAGGATGTAGGAAGTTTTCGTTCTCTTCGGTCGTATCGTGTATGAACATACAGAGCGACGGTTTATAATTTGGTGAATGGGTCAGGGTGCCCTCACTTTGGAGAATCGTCTCCCGCCCGGGCTTGCATCATGAGGTAGAGAAATGTCTCCGCTGACGCAGATGACTTTTTGGAGCACTTTTTCCCATCTCACAGTTTTCCAAACAAGATTTGTTTCACAGTTTTCAAAATTACGCCATAAACTTTAACGGTTCCAGCATTGACCGGGGAGCTTTTGTATGCTCGAAAGAACGACGACACCGCACACTAGGTTTAGCAGAGAAGAGAGAATCAAGATTCCTCTTCTGAGCAAAGATACAAGTTTTTGAAATGGGCGTTCGCAAAACGGCAATTCCATTCTGAAGGACCTGGTAACATACCGTTGAATGACAGTTAACAGCCCGCAGACTACAAGTGAAGTAAGGGCTATTGTTGTTCCGTAAGTAATGGCGTTATCAACTTCTGTAGAAGCACCCAGTGTCGACCGTACTACGTCTTTTATCCATTTAGCACAAAGAAGAATCCCATATAACACACCTGCCGCTCTACATCCTAACCCATCAAATCCGCAGGCTGGTCGGTTCGGAACCGGCCACGCTTCAGAAGGCCAGACGATGCTGCTGACTTGCTTCAGACTGAAGTCGGTTGTGTTTTGCGCAACCACAGTCTGCAGAAACAGCTATTAGCGAATGCTGTACAATCAGTAGACCATCAGTTGTAAGAGAGTTACGTGAAATGCGGAAGTGACCGTATTTAGCTGTCGAAGCACCAGTTTGGTTATCCGGTCGCCGTTTCCGTCTATCCAGAGGCCCCCAGTTCTTGGGTAGAAGGTTCTGTTGAGAAACCTCCTGGCTAAGTCTCTTCCACTCAAACGATTGCTGCAGTTCTCTGAGTAAGCTTCATTGACGACCTATCAATGGCCAATGGAAACGTGTGTTAATTTTACTGACGAAACATCAATGGTTGAAGGTAGCGGAGTTGTCAACGCGAAATTGCATGGCGAAGCTGCTGTATAATGACTGAGGTTAGCTAGTTTCCGTCAATCGTAATGCTAGGGTAGGTTCAAGCGGATATCTCCTCTACGGTCTACCCATCGTCGTATTATACGTCACCATACCTGAGCGAATATCGTCACTGCGGCGTAGGAGCTCGCTGGGTGTGGAGAAATCTGTCAGGAGAAAGTGAACTTGTTACTGAGAGGTTACGACTTCGGTCCTTCAGATTTTACCATCTCGTTCGACTTGTAGGAGTAACCGTACACAGTCGCCGACTGGTTACGCCATAAGTCTCCCAGCAAGGTCAGTTCGTTGTTATTTCTCTTCTCGTCGTCCATCTCCAAAAGAAGTAGAGAACGGAAAGCACTGCGGGCAGTCTGTAACATCTTTTATCATTAAGACGCAATAAAAATAGCAACAAAGCCGCACAATCCTGCATACTCACATTGTCCAGTGAATCACCATAGTTCCAGCTAAAATTTCCCAAAGAGGCGTGCCGGAAGGGCGTTACCGCTATGTATACCTGCAAGTTTTGCCGGTTATCACAAAGCTTGCGTTTTAATAAAGCATGCACCACTTACACAGTTCTAGCAGTGCCTATCCATTAATAGTCTCCCAGCTGTATATCACGGTAATATCGAAGGACGGTCCGATCCGTAATTGAAAGAAATGTAGGAAAAACCTCGGCCTACTCACCATATCACCCTGGCTATGGGTGAGCACGCATCACAGATGCGATGCGCGGAGGCGACGTCGCCATCGAAAGTGGGGCTATGCATTTGTGCAACAAACGGACAGCTAGCGCACGCATTACGTCAGTGAAACGAGTTATAACTCAAGCTAGCGCTAGTATTGGTACCTTCTCGTGTCAAGTCCCGCAGCCGCACATCTTGAATAGCCCCACTTTACGTCTGTTATATGTGACACACACAGATGATCGTAGAAGTACTTCCGGTTTGCCCTCGTCGTCCAGCGTAAAATGGACGACGTTGGGCATCGTCAGCCTGTAATTGTTCCCATATCAAGGGTCACATTTGATAACATGGACAAGAGATTGCTCTCTGTACTGTAGACAACGTACACGGAAATTGGTTGTGGGAACTCAAGCAAACAAAACTAAAAAACTGGAGCAAAATCCTCATCAAAAAACAGTAGGAAAACGGATGACCTCAGGAGTTGCGGCTGAGAGCGTCTTTCAGGCTGAGAGCGTCTTTTTCAGGCTGTGTGTGTCAAGTGAATAATGCGGCCTATAGTGCGGGTTCTCGAAATTTACGCCACTTCTCGCTCCCCAAATCCCATCTATACCACGCTACAGAAAATGGAAGGAGACATGGAACACACAACATAAGACTGTGAACCAATCGGAACTCTGTCGAGACCTGTCAGCAGCTTGGCCTTGTTGCTGTGTCATACAAAAGATGATGCTGATTTAGCCGTTGATTGACTGGGACCTTTTAGCACACTAATGAATAGGCACTGGTTTTTGGCCCAACTTCACACCGTAATACCCATGAGCATACAATGCTGGCACTTACGAATTCTCCGTTCGTCATGTTCATCTCAGCAGCCACCACCTTAAGGGAAGCTGGTTTTTAACAAGTCGTTGTGTATGCAGTAAGCGATATCGCTCTCATAGTATTGATCGCACGCATTACATTGACCAAAATGATCGCTAAGTCTTTTAGACACCACCCACCAGAAGACTGCGTAGCGTATCCGAATGTCCGAAATACAAACACACTGTAAAACAACGCTGATCAAGCCTGATTCAATCTTCTTTACCATCCGGAATCACTAGCAGGTACATTGAGCCAGTTAACAGGGGACCCAGCTTGTTCAGATACGACTCAATGTTCAGTCTTGCAGCACTTCGGATCGAGCTGGAGTGTTCAGCTCAATCGATTCTCACCTCGGCTGAACTTGCTGAACAAAGACAAAATATTGATGTAGTTCCGTTCGGAGTTTGGCCTCATGGATATGAAGTCAAGCTGTACGTTCTGACGCTGCGCGAGATCTATTTTAACTTGGTTTGCGAGATTGCCGAAAAAAGGATTGCTGGCAAGGTCTGATAAAATAAACACTGTGGTCCACGAGAACATCCGAAGAAGGTTCCGATAGAAAGGCATGAAAGGCGCGAAGGAAGTTACGGAAGTAATAATCCAGGTTGGGCCGCTCGCTTTGTCACGAGTAATGGAGAAAGAACTGAAAACAAGTAAGCTCAAGTTTAGTTACTGCGAAAAGGATGTCTGACCTGCGTGACCTTGCTGCGACACCATCCAGCAGAAAGCCACGCTAACCCCGTAGCAAAAACGTTTCGGGTGTGAGAAATACGCAAAAAAATTGAATAAATACCTGGAGATAATCAGTACATCCCACTGTGTAGCCATTTTGACAAGTTGTGGAACCTCCGTACAACCTAGCGAGAACTTTTTACTTTAACTGAACTACATATTGTCATGATTTTACAGTACTATGAGCGTCAGTCAACCACAGCTAGTGTTTCACGCTGGTCTGGGGTCAAAATACAACGATTCCAAGGACAATGTTTTTGATGCTTTCCGTACCGGGTGTGATGATGGCAGTAAGCTGACGGGAAGATGCGCTGCCTAAGAGGGAGTAATATTTTGCTGATACAAGATCGTCTACTCTGGCTTCCCAATCGCCACAAGAACGGACTGTTGGATCGTAGATGAGGTACTGGGTAACATTCATCAGTGGATATTGGTTATGAATGTCCGTTAAGGCCGTGTCGAAAGCAGGTCCCGTATAGACGTAACCTCCGATCAAAACCGGCGGGTAGATTGTGGGGGTTAAAATGCTGACGGTCAACTTTGGTGAGTAACTTATGCAGCACGCAATGAACCAATAGCTCCAAACTATCCACACATATATCCTTCTGTCAGCCATTTTCTCAGGTCAGTTGGCGAAGGTCTGGCAGGCTACAACCCTATACCGTTGTCGATCCCGTCCGTGTGTGTACACTATCAGCTCACGAGCCACGCTTTACTTAGCTCAGTGGATCCTACTTACTCGTTTGCCTAGATGATGGTCACGGGCAAGCAGACAGAGGAGATCACTAAGCTGCGTGTCCTGTGACGTGCACCGTTGCTCATTGGGTGCGATCCATCATGGTATTATTTTTACGATGAAGAAATGAACGGCTCGAACCACAGACAAAAGCACTTCTTGCTGGATGCTCTGGTGTGAAATCCGATTACGGCTCACAAGGTGTCGGGTGGATCGAGGCAGCAGGCTGTTATGCAGGTTCTCAATGTTGATGCACTAGTAACGTGACCCAATTGGTGTGATTAAAGTGCTCATTTTTGCTTCCAATCGATGTTGCGATTGTGTTACTTTCCAGTTTCAACGCTGTGGTAAACTTTCTCTTAACGTTTCGCATTCAATCTTATTTGATGACCAAGTAAACATGTTTTTGCGTCAGCGGTTAGGTAAGCAGAAATCACAGGAAGTGCGCTAGAGAAGAAGAGATCTAAGAGCGACAACTTACGTCTCATTTCAGGTGATAAATCCGTCAATTTGCCTCGTATGTTCAAACGGAGGCGTATGTACAAACGGAGACTAACTTCACGCTTCTAATTTTCTAATCTTCTTGTTTTGACGGAATGCACGATTATCTTCAGTACGGGTGATCGGTCTTTGAGACTTGCATTGATTTGGCTGGAAGTGTCCGGTTTCGTCGAAAAAAAGGACGCACGCATGGATTAACAGGGAGCAGTTATTGGCATTATTAGGCTGTACCGCATGTTACGTTTACAATTCCCTACAGTGCATGCGCTACTGTAGGTGCAGCTTAACGTGGTATGGCAAAGTAGGCCTTCGTCACAAGCGATGATCGATGTCTGATCTTTTTCCGATACGCGGATAGGTTAACTATTCATAAGCATTTAAAATAATTTTTTCAAGTATGAGTTTTAGATGGGGTTAATGGGCAGAGAGTAGTGGTCAGACAACCAATCCAGCGAGCGCAACTTCACCACGCTTTTCTGGGTACTCAGCAGTGGCCATCGTCCACCGGGACCATTTTGCGCTCGTTCGCAAAAGCTCATTCGCGTTTTTGCTGCGTCGATGATAGCGCTCCGTAGCCAGGCTCATCGGCAAGCAAAGTTTTTAAAAGTTTTTTTTTTCACCCACCCTACAATTTCTTAGTTTTGCGTATGTTACACATTCTATCTGATATTGCCTCTGTATGGTAAAATCGTTCATCATCAGTAAAGGGCTTTGCAGGCCTCTCAAAGCTGAGCAAGCGCGTACTCTCAACGGTGTGCAAGCTGGAACTTGGCGGGTCTCCACAAAAGGCGCACGGGATCGTTATCCATTAATAAAGTATAGAGGTTTTCAAATCGATTATTTGGCTTTACAGTCAAGCTCACGGGTCATGGCCACCCCTAGCCCTGTTCAATCTGGTTACTTATATGTCCCGAACACCATTTTTGAGAAGTACCCTTTAGCAGATATCGTGAACTCTTTGAGCTCGTGACAGTCAGGTCGACTTTTCAATCAATTATCCGGTGAGCTCCAGTGGTATGGACAAGGAAGTGAAGGTTTCTTGGTTTCTGTTCCCGTCCCGTCATAGGCTTATGGGATTGCCCAGACCGCCGGCATGTAGCAAGAACACTCTTTTTCAGAGATCCAAGAGATCTTTGGCAAAATTTTATGTAAAGTTTCCTCGTATGGGGTTTGATTTACCGTCTACTTTTGACGTTTTTTATCGATGAGAAAACTCCCGCTTGGCATACCTTCCGTTGTTCTCTTCCGACATCTGTGAAAAAAAGTTACACAAATGATACACAGTTTGTTCTCTAGAACGCTTTTACTTTGTCCTGTATGGTCCACAAGTGAGGGAGAAGATGAATGATTGATCAAGTTCGTTCAGAAAAGTCGGCTGTAAAGTTCGAGAAACTTTCGCAAAACAGTTTTGCCGAAGATCCTTTTGGTCTGTAAGGTAGAGCGATAATCGTGCTACATTCTATCCGTTTGGACATTTCCATGAACCTGTCACGGGACAGGAAATGGACAGCGGGAAATAACGCCGATTTTCTTGTTAAAGCCAGCGGTTCTCACCGGTTGATTTATTGGAAAGTCGACCGGACTTTCACGTGATCAAGAAGGTCAAGGTATCTCCTACAGGATACTCTTCAAATTACGAAACTTGGACAGCGGGTTCAGGAAATACAAGGAAGCAAAGCAGGGCTCAGTTAGGGGTGGCCATGACACGCGAGCCTGGACATTCGGGTGGTCGTTGTTTAATCAAAACAAAAGAGCCCAGTCTCTCCAGCTAACCGAGAACACACAATCAGGAGTCCATCTCACCAAAATCTGCTTGCGCGATACCGGCTCTTGCGGAAATTCAACATATAAGGGTTTTCAAATCAAAGACCGTTCAAGAAATATGCGTAGTGACACCTTGCGAAATAAACTTGACAAGTCTATAAAAACTAGTTCGTTCCCAGCGTTGTATGCGTTGTATACAGGTAAGTTTCAAATCCGCCAACGGACCACAGACTAAACGGTAGCGTGGCTACGACAAAAAAGTTAGCAAGCCAAAGATTTACATATATAGTTTATTGCAAAAACCCTCGGGGACTTAGCAAAAGCTTGAGTAAATAGTAGGACAATAACATAAAAATGACGTGTTGTCATGTATGGGCTTCAAAAGCAGCTTCGTTTTCAGTAGCAGCGTCTGAAGACTCATTGGCTTTCCGTTCTTGTGCCTCCGCCCATGCACTGTGCGTTTCGGCGGCGAACTCAGCGGACGAGATGGCCTGCTCCAGCTTTTCTTTATAGTCGGCGGCGGATAGGTTAATCTCCTTTAACCGTTCTCTATTACTTATCATAGCTGGCGTCATGTCAAATGGATCTAAATTGTTTGAATAGCCATGGAGGATTGACTCGAGGGTCAGGTCACCGTTGCAAAGTTCCCAGTCACATCTACAGACGTATTTATCGCCAGGCTCTTTAGTGCAACCCTGGTTATAATCATCATACGATACTCTGTAATCGAACATCCCAAGAACAGGAAGGGCCATCTGAACCAAATCGCTACACAGTCGATCCATGCCCACCTCATCTGGAACACAAAGATCTGTCTTCACACGCTGAAACCAGTGTCCGAATCCATCTCGTCCATATCCGGAAAACCCAGAAGGACAAACCAAACCAAACCAACATCACAGCATGTACCGTACAGTACGAAATTGTACTGGCTTGTGTTACCAAATAGCCAAGCCACATCGTGAGATTCAAAGAAGTTTATGTTTTGAACGATTTCGGCGAACCGATTTTGTAACGATTTTTTTTTCAAATGACATCTTATCGAAGCTGAGAATATCGTGGGGTAAGTGTGCCGCACCTCGTCTTACGGGCCGCCGATGCCCAAATATAGTGTGACAGAAGGGAACCTCAACCGGGTGGCATCAGCAATCTGTCATGAACGAAGGAGCCAACTTACCAACTGTTGGGACAATGTTGGTTCTTGCGAAATTGTCAGCCAGTGTCTTTACGTTGTAGAAATAGACTGTGCAATATGGAACGTCGCAGGACTTTACGGGCATGGATATGTTGTGCTGTTCGGTAGCCCAGTTCCCTTTGTATGGAGAGAGCCGTTTGTCATTGCCGCTCAAACAAGACTGTCGCTCAGTGAAGTTAGGGAATCTGGGCAGAGCTTTGAAAAGCCCGACGAACGCGAATGTCCTACATTCGTAACAGTTGTAGTGACCTTCTATCGGTGCTGTGGCGTTCTTTCCCGGTACTGAAATTCACAAAAACCTTCATGATAATATGCTGATCGAATCTGTACTTTAACCGCGAATACAAGTCTAACATGTGAACAATCTGAGGCCATATTTTTTATTCA
Source organism: Ramazzottius varieornatus (assembly GCA_001949185.1). Taxonomy (NCBI): domain Eukaryota; kingdom Metazoa; phylum Tardigrada; class Eutardigrada; order Parachela; family Ramazzottiidae; genus Ramazzottius; species Ramazzottius varieornatus. The sequence continues at coordinate 561,699 of BDGG01000007.1, forward strand.
CGCGAAACTGAATTACTTCGGCGTATTGTTACCGACGTGGGAGTTGTGGTGTCCGTAGTATTACTTGGCCCATCACATCTTATCGTGAAGAATGCGTGAAGCCAAAGGATGACACAGTATGGCACGCATCCAGGGCAGACCTTCATATATGTAACTAAAGCATCCGTCAAATAAGGCAGTGGAGGGTTTTTCAAATGAGACCTGTGCCGAAAACACCAAGAGTTCCAACGGAGCTGGACCGAACGAGCGTAACGCTGGTGGAAAGAAGCTGGGCGGCTTTGTGTCTAGCGGGGAGTATGAAATTAATTAGAAGTAAGATCGCAGCGACAAAATTCAGCGTATCTGCCTGTCAATCTACGGCTGCAGAGTTTTGGCGGATCACTGGGACGGTTTACTGTCGTCAGGGTTACAACCGGCAGTGAGAAGTGCTACTTAGCTGAGACACAATCTCGTCAACAAGCGAACCGCCGGGAGAAACGTACAGCTCGGTGACATGAAGTTATCCTTACAGAGAGCTCAACATCTCAAGTCACAGTCAGCTCCCTCCGACACTGTTCCACTTCCAGACATCTCATGTCATTGTATCATTCAACCATGCCCCGAAAACGCGACACTATTTGGGGATGAAACTTTGATAGTTTGGAAGAAGGGACCACCACGGATTTGCGAGGTCGCCTGTCCTAGAAACAACAAACTCTCGAAGATTTGACGTGTGTTAGGGTCAATTTATAGAATACTCATCCATACCGTTCAACATTAGAGAGGAATCCAACGGAAGCAAACAACGCCAACAAGGGAACGGAGTTTGGTCTGGGAGTCCAAAACTCTTTCGACTTTTGGTATCGAAAGCACTCGGTGCTGGCTACTGTTTCAAGGTACTTTCAACTACCGGTGAGAATCTTTTGGCCAGAGAGGAATTTAAAACCAAGACCCGTTCGTACGCAGAAGCTTGATCATACCAGTTATAGTGGCGCACTTCGTGTACGGTTTTACAGTTCAACTGCGCAACTTAATGGACATTACACACAGTATCTTGTGGAGTAAAATCAAACGACTACTCAGTGTAGTTGTGCAGTTATTATAAGCAACAAAAACGCATTCCTTTTTTCGACACCAAGAACAAGTAACGAAGTTTGGCGACGGAGCACAGTCATCACATCCATCAGCTTCCTCGTCAAAGCAAACCAAATCAAACAAAATCCGACAAAGGGATTAACAGTTCCAGAAAAAGAATCGTAGCGAATAAATAGAATATGGCGCAAACACAAGCAGCGTTGTGATTGCGATACCGCGGTCTACGGAGAAATCAGGATGGTGGTAATGGAGTCATGTCTTTCACAGTTTGCCATGAGGCACAATGCACGTTTGGCTTGCACACCCTACTGTGTGTAATGTTCATTAAGTTGCGCAGTTCAACTGTAAAACCGTACTTGACGTGCGCCTCTATAACTGGTATAATCAAGCTTTTCCGTCTGAACGGGTCTTCATTTTAGATTCCTCCCTGGCCAAAAGATTCTTACCCGCAGTTGAAAGTACCTTGAAAAAGTATCCAGGACCGAATACTTTCGATACAAAAAGTCGAAAGAGTTCTAGACTCCCAGACCGACCTCCGTTCCCTTGTAAGCTTCCTGCTACTCCGTAAATTGCCAGTTCTCTAGTCGCTGGAGAAGATCTTATTTCAGTTGCTAGAATAGCTTCCCTGGTTGTTTCTGCGACTTTTCAGTATCTGCGCTGAATTACCTGTACGGTGATAAGACAACCCCTCAAAACCGCAAGCTGGTTCATTCAGGAATGGCCACATTCCAGCAGACCAATAATGTCGCTTATTTCGGTCAGATTAGATTTCATAGAATCTTGCATCATCACAGTGTGTAACGTGTATCCAGTCCAAATGTAGCTAAGCCTCACCTCTTTGAAGTTCAGATCAGCTCGGCATACGACATACAAACATTTGCGTACAATGAAATACGGTAATAGTTTCCGGTCGGTGACGCTTGACGATAACGATTACCACACGATGGCGGTGAACATCGTCACCGTCAAAAAACGGTATGGACTCTACTGTGTTCGGCGAAAGCCTGCTGACGGTAAAACGATAGCTTTCGCTCCGCTCCCGCAGACTAAAGGCCTGGTTTCCGCAACGTGACGGTAACGATAAAGGCACTCCGGCGATTTTTTGATGACGTGCAGGAGCCATCGTCATCGTTTGGTTACCGTCGAGCGCGTCCGACCAGACACTAATGCTCCCAAATTACCGTGCACTGAGCCACATGATGATCCATCGTTGCCCAGTTGAACTGACCTTCAATTTTTAAACTCACTCGTTGATACAGTCTCTACCAGGCGTTGATACAGTATATGCACAGTAATAGGGGGACTGCAGCCTGGTTTTTAAACACGCGTAGCGTTTTGGCGACCTTAGCAACGTCATTACATTCGAACCTTATGCGAATAGTTGACCCACCGCTTGCAGGACCCGTGTTGGATGGAAGGGAAGTGCAATATGTCGTCCGTTGCAGCTGAGGTTTTAAATACTCGGAATGCTGATTTTGAGAAATGGAGTGTCTATGCGCCGTTGGTCCTTCTACTGACATTCAACTCTACGAAGGACAGATCTAGAGTTCTTCCACCGACTTTCAACTGTCGTAGTACTCTGTAACAACCTTGAGCTGATCATGGGGGTGATCCGGACCCGTGGTTTCTTGTCCTAGAGGCCGGGTGGTGCGTTTTGGCTTTCCGCCAGTAGTTCAGAACAGAAAGCGCCAGCAGTTTTCGTACTGTACTGTAATGCTTCATGAACTTCGCGAAGCACGTCATCATACTCGTGCAGTTGAGTCCTGGTCCAAAAACTTTGCCCTATCAACCCCCCTAAGGGATGTTTCGCGCGTATGATGAATTCGCGAAGTTCATCAAGCATTACAGTAGTTTGAGTGTTTGCGTTGTCCACACCGCTGGCATCGCAGTACCGGGTTGTCTATTATTCCATAGGAATGTTTTAGTCGGGTTTTAGTATGACAAATCAATTGTGTTGGTCATGGCTTTGTTGGTGATGACGCATGCAATGTACGGCAAAACAGACATCAGAAAATGGGCGTTGGTTGATACCAGCTTGTTTAAGCCAATCGAGTTTGAGTATTTGACTGATTCGGATGATGACCGACTGTCTGTGTTTAAGACGCTCCGCCCCTTTTCTAGGGTCTGTTCTGTCGTGCACTGTCCACACTCCAGACTTTTTCCAGACTCATCTCAAAGAGTTAAAGACCCAGGAGCAACACTTTCTGAGTCAAAGTCCCAGAAACAACACCCAGAAACAACTCCCAGAGGTAGGTAGATTGAAAGATGTCAGCTTCTACCAGCCATTCTTTCGATGGAGTAGATGAATCCGCAGACGTAAAAGAAGACTTAAAAGAATGCTAATCCGCCCATAAGCGCTCACCCGTTCGACGCTCGTGACGGTGGTGACACCTAGATAAAGCTCATATAAGCTCATTATGCGCCCCCTGGCGGAAAAAACTTTGCAGAAGAAACCCTCGAAATGCCCTTGTGGGTAAGGGGCATTTCCAGGGTGTTGGAGTGTTTGATAATTTTGGGGTGTTTTTGGCTTCCAAGTTTGACGAAGGATCTCCTCCCGTTTGCTTTCTGATATCTTCCCCTGCACCAACCTTGACTTCAGATCTTCAGATCGTGTCCTGATTTTTACATGCACAGAAACCATGGCAGTTGCGTTCAAAGCCGTCACGATGGGCCCGCTGTTCGCACGAGTGTCCAGACCGTCAATACGGACACTGCTGACGTCGTCGCCCAACCATGCCGCAGCTGCCACTGCAACCACCACCTCTTCTTCCTCCGTTCCCGCTGTGGGTGGACAGCATACGAAGAAAGTTGTGGCGTTGTCGCACGATGAAGAACTGACGGCTTTGCCGCCTTTGATGCCAACAGGAGAAGTGACTATCTACGAGCATCCCGATCGCGATTTGGTCAACTTCCCCCGACCACAACAGCCTTTGTATGGTGGCCGTACTCGCATGGGTTTCATCCCGGAAGAATGGTGAGTCACTTTTCTTAATTTTTGACCCTGTGTCCGTGCACAAGCTCTCGCTGGGAGTTCTCTTGAAGAGATCATTGTTCTCAGTTCAAACTGAATTCCGTGTTGGCAGTTGCATCTTGCTGCGTCTTGCACCAGCATACTGCTGTTCGTTGAGTGTTCTGGTTTTATTCGCATGTGCGCGTCGACGTGGAACTGTTAGGCACATTGCAACAGCGTGCATTAGTACAAAGCCTTGGTTTCTCGTTGTAGTTGGTGTATGCTGGTTGTTTCAAGTTGTATGCTGGTGCTCGATGCCTTGTGCATTTCGTCTGCGAGTGACATATGCACTTAATTGGGCGAGTTGATTGCGCCGATCCTGATTTTGTCTCTTCTGTTTCAGGTTTGACTTCTTTTACAAGAAGACTGGCGTATCTGGACCTTACGTCTTCGGTGCAGGCTTGATCACAACGCTTCTGTCGAAAGAAATATGGGTGGTGGAACACGAGTTCCCGCTGATTCCACCCATGATTTTCCTAATTTGGTTGGCCATGACCAAAGGAGGACCCAAACTGTCCGCTTACTTGGACAAGGAAATCGACAAGAGCGAAGAAGAGCTGATTAAGGTTCAAGAAGACAACATCATCCACGTGCAAGAACAGATTCAGGAGGAGGAGAAGGCGCAGTGGATGGCCAAAGGACAAAGTATGCTCTTTGAAGCCAAGCGGGAGAATGTGGCACTGCAGTTGGAAGCCGAGTACCGAAGACGCCAGATGGAGGTCTACAGAGACATCAAAAAACGACTGGACTACCAGGTAGAAATCCAGAGTGCTCGACGAAGTGTCGAACGTCGCCATATGATCAACTGGATTATCAACAACGTTCTGAAGAGCATCGATGAGAAGCAGGAGAAGCAGAACCTTGACCAGTGTATCAATAATTTGAGCAAACTGGCTACTGCCTGAATTTTATCGTCTTTACTCGTGCTGTTCGCATACAATTTTAGATTTATCGTCTGTTTCTTGGATTGTGTTTCCGTAGCTATTCTCTATCCGTTTCGGGCTGAGAGCAGTTAAACTTTGGGATAAAGTTTACACTGGAAGACCGAGGAAAAATGAACTATTAATGTAAATTTGGCCTGTGTAGTGCGCACACATTACATCATAACCACGGTACAGTATATCCATGTCATGCTAATCAAGGTTGGAACTGAATGGCAATCAACCCATCATGTTCTGCCTGCATCAAATTCCCCAAGTTTGTATCTCCAGCTCGAGACGTCCTGGAAAATTCCATCTGAACTTTGTTTGTAGGCTCGGACAGGAATGACGCTACAAAGGACACTTTCTCTCTTGCTGAGGGGAAGAGGTCTAGGACTTCTCATCTCAAGACAGCGCTTCGAATCAACCACCCGTCACGTCGACTCTGCATCTTCCCGATCAAACTCTCCTTCTTTCGCGCCCAAGCCATCTAAGACTACTTCATCAACCGTCGTTGATGACGCCAAGACCGAGTACCAAGTTGGAAAACAGCTACACGGTTTCACCATTCGAAAGACGCAAGATGTGCCCGAGATGGCCCTCCACGCAACATTCTTGCAGCACGACGTGACCGGCGCTGAATACCTCCACGTTACCCGCGCTGACCACAACAACGTCTTCGGTGTGGCCTTCCGGACACCTCCGAGCGACAGCACGGGAGTGGCGCACATCTTGGAGCACACGGTACTGTGTGGCTCGGAGAAATACCCCGTCCGTGATCCTTTTTTCAACATGCTCAATCGCTCGCTGTCGACGTTCATGAATGCCATGACCAGTAGCGACTGGACCATGTATCCCTTCTCGACACTCAACCCCAAAGACTTCAAAAACCTTATGAACGTGTACCTGGACGCTGCATTCTTCCCTCGGCTAAGGAACGTCGACTTCCGGTGAGAATTCCAGATTTCAGAAAGCTGAATCCATGGGCTCGAATTTGACTGTAAATGTTTGACGTTAGAATGACGTCATGTAACACAAATACATACCGTCATCTGTTCGGACATCAAACACCCATGTGGGGGTGATCCTTTTTTCAACATGCTCAATCGCTCGCTGTCGACGTTCACGAATGCCACTCGATCAGTAATCGACCAAAGTAATTTGATGTCCGCTGTGACGTAATCAGAAATTCAACTTTCTACACTTTGGTCATTTGGGCGCAGTGACGTCATGCTCTTGCCCACCACGATGCGCATCTGATGTGTCATGCGCCTGCATACCACCGCTGGGTATGGTTTGCTAAACTTTGCTGGTGGAAACGTATGCAGGTTGCTGTTCAGCGTGTTTTCATCTGCATTAAACTCGACTCTCTCTCTCTCTCTCTGCGTACTTTTCGATACCGGATTCTTTCCAGGCAGGAAGGAATTCGTCTAGAACCAGAAGATCCAAAGGACCCCAGCTCGCCCATAGTTTTCAAAGGAGTCGTCTTCAACGAGATGAAAGGAGTCTTTTCCAACCCGGAGAACATGTTCGGGCGCAGGATCCAAAACTACCTTCTTCCCACTGGCACTTACTCCCACGAAAGTGGCGGCGATCCTCTGTCCATACCCGACTTGACATGGGAGCAGCTTCGGCAGTTCCACAAGTCCTACTACCACCCCAGTAACTGTCGCTTCTACACATACGGTGACATGCCTTTAGAGTCTCATCTCGAGAGCATCCAGGAGAAGGTGCTAAAAAAGTTCCAGAAAGCTCGGCCTGATTCAGCGGTTCAACCTGAACCTCGATGGTCTTCTCCAAGAGAGGTACAGGAAGAACTCGGCATTATCTAACTGTCAGAATATCGCTGAGGTGTTTTCTGCAGGTGACGATTGAAGGACCGATTAATCCACTCGCGCCTCCGGATCAGCAGTCGACGGTGTCGGTGGCGTACTTGCTACCGGAAGTTCTCGACCCTTTCGAGAACTTTTGCATGAGCGTGGTGGCGAAGCTACTGGTCAGCGGGCCTAAAGCGCCCTTCTACCAGTCGCTACTCCAGTCTGGATTGGGGGCTGACTACGCCCCGGGGACTGGGTTTGATGGGTCGATTCGGGAAGGAGTCTTCGGTATAGGTCTCAAGGTGGGTTCCACATTTACTGTCCTCGACAGAACGAGACTTCAGGTTTGCATTTCAAGCATTCTTTTGGCATCTGCTCAGTTCGATTCCTGTTGTTTTTTCTTGTGCCTTATAACTTCGCTAGCACAAAAAAGACCTTTGTAGTACTGCCGTTTTTCTGCGTTCTAGTTATTAATAGTGGCTGGACGGTATGCTTTGAGCTTTGGTTTTGTAGAACATCAAGGAGCGAAATGTTCGAACGGTCATTGAGACCATCTCTTCGACGATCGATCGCGTGGTTGATTCCGGCTTCGATATGGAACGTGTTGACGCCATTCTCCACGAGATCGAACTGTACCTGAAGCACCAAACAACCAGCTTTGGGCTTCATGCCTTCTTTGGCCTGATGTCCAGCTGGAACCATGACGCGGATCCCATTCAGCACCTCCAAGTCTCCAAAGTCGTTGAACGGTATTACCCGGCCATAACCAAAGAACTGTTTTCGCTTGAACATTCTGAGGAAAGCTTTGGGACGTCGGGAAATAATCCAACCTAGATCGTAGACTCAAGTGACGCACGGTTCCATTATTATTGGCTGAAAGCGTGCTCCACTTGGGAAAGCGATCTGGGTAAATTCATCTTGCGACGTTCCAGTTTTCAAATGGAGTTCAATCAATCATGCGTGGGTTATTTTATTTTCAGGTTCCGGCAGACGCTGAAAGATGATCCACACTTTCTTCAGAAGAAAGTGAAAGAATACCTGCAAGATAACCCTCACCACCTGACGCTAATCATGCAGCCCAACGCACTTTACGAAGAGCTGATCAAGGGAAAGGAAGCCGAGCTCCTGGCTGCCAAAACGAAAGACGTGGATGAAGCCAGGAGGGAACAGCTAGCGAAAGAAGCTGAAGAACTCCTCGAAGAACAGAACAAGAAGCCCGATGTCTCGGTTCTTCCTACGCTGAAGATTACGGATATCGAGAAAAGCCTGCCTGGGAGCGACATCGAACGAGTGCAGTTCAACCATACCCAGGTACAACAAAATCTCGCAAATTGAAAATCAAAGAAAATTTGACGCAAGCCAAAGCATCCAAAAAAGACGCACTTAATTTTTATCTTCGAAAATTCGAGAAAGATTCAATCTGATTTCCTTTCTACGCTAAAACCTTCTATATCACAATATTTGCTGTTTAAAAATTTTTAAATTCTAGTTTGATTTTAGGTGTTGTGTGTCAGGGCGCCGACGAACGGTGTGACGTACTTCCGGTCGATGATTAGTACCGAGAAGCTCGACGAAGCCCTTCTTCCCTACGTCCCGCTCTTCTGTACAATTGCCACCAGGATGGGCGCTGGTGACATGGACTACAGACAGCTTTCACAAAAGATCGAGTCCAAGACGGGTGGGCTGTCGGTGTCCGACCACACTAGCCACTACTTCGCTTCGACGGAAAAGTTCGAACAAGGCATCGTCCTGGGCTCGTATTGTCTGGACAGGAACATCTCCGAAATGTTCGGACTGTGGAAAGACATCTTCAACAGAATACGCCTGGACGATATGGAACAGTTCGGGGTGTTGGTCAAGCAGGTCGCTGCGGATCTGGCGAGCGGGCTGGCTGACAACGGCCATGCTTATGCTATGGGTAAAGTAACTATAACCTTAGAAACGTCGGCTACAGACTCGACAAGATTCGTTTCCTAAACTGGCGCACGTTTTCAAAGTTATTGGCTGAAAGAGTGCGCCACCTGGAAAACTGTTATTGCTCAGTTTGTAATATTTCCTCAAACTGGCGCACATCCTCGTGATAGGCTGAAAGCAGGCGCCACTGGAAGTCGCGATCTTGTCCAGTTTGTTTGCCGCTTTGCCAATTGGCTTTCGGGATAATTTTCTTCGCAGTACCGCGATGCATAAACTCATGCCGGGCGGGTTTTAGGTTACTCGGCCGCGTCACTAAGGCCCGCCGGAAAACTCCGTGAAGAATGGAGCGGCATCTCCCAAGTCCATCTGATGAAAGACGTGGGTGAGTCGACCGACTTGACACCCACACTAGGCAAGATGCGGGCCATAGCCTCCCACCTTCTCTCCAACGGTCGGATGCGTTGTTCCCTCAACGCCACACCTGACACCATGCACGGTGCCCAAGAAGAGCTCCAGAACTTCCTGGAGACCATCTCCCACAGTCCGGAAGACCAGCATCTGGTCACCGACCAAACCTTCACTCCTTCGTCCAAAGAGACCCATTTGACGTTTCCTTTCGCCGTACACTACGCTTCTCGTTCCTACCCTATCCCCTCTTTCTCAGAAGACGAGTACGCTTCCTCTAGGTTACTGGCTAAAATACTTAGCTCCAAGTTCCTCCATAGGGAGATCCGAGAGAAAGGTGGGGCGTATGGCGGTGGTGCGCGAGTGAGCCACAATGGTCTCTTTCAGTTCTATTCGTACAGAGACCCCAAGAACCTCGAGACGTTTGAAGCTTTCGACAAATCAATAGACTGGGCTGTCAAGGGCGAGTTCTCGTTACAGGATATTGACGAGGCCAAGCTATCGGTCTTTAGTGAAGTGGATAAGCCTGTCGCGCCAGGTGATAAGGGAAAGCGAGAGTTTATCTTTCATGTTGGTGATGCGTTGTTCCAAGAACATAGGGAAAGGCTGCTGAAGGTCGATAAGGACCAGCTGGTTGATACCGCAAAGACCTTCTTGAAGGACGCCAAGACGGTCGTGTCGACGATGCTCGGACCACCGAATGACGTGATGGAAAAGAAAGGATGGACGGTCCTTCCGGGTGCGGGTGATAAAGAACCGGTGAAACCCTGTTCAAGGTAAACCGGACAAAAGAGTTCCAATTCTGTTTGAAGCAACTTTCTGTTTGACTTCGATAAATCATTTTTGTTTGACGAATCACGGTATCGCACATATTCTTTTCTGATGTGATTTTCTTTGGTTAATTTTTGAAAATAATGGAGCATTGCAGCTGAGGGAGACTTGGCTCAAACGTGCGGAGTGAGTGAAGTACACTGCGAGGTACAAATTTTCTTGGTGTGTCGGCACTCGTGCAGTACTATGAAAAGAAAGGTCTGTAGATAGGGGATGGAAGACAAGACCGGAAATACTTCTCATCAACTTACGTAAACTCTCGAAACAAGAGATAAGATAATTCAAATTTGTAAGGTCGAGGTTGTGTATTGTTACGAGCACATTGACTTTATATTTTGTACCAGTTCAGTCATTCAATGTCTGGTACAAGTTCAGCCAAAACCAGAATTCTTGGCTGGTGCTTAACCCATTCCCGAAAATGGCCCGTTTCACTGTCTTGTGCGCGATCGCGTTTTTGGCGGCTTGTGGCTCGCTGCTGGCGGATGGTGCTTTGATGATGTTCGACGACGAAGTATCGAATAATCTGATTCGTTGGCCGACCGATCCCAAGAGCCAGTTTAAGCCTGGGTCAAGCGGAGTCCGACCTTCGTGGGCCGAAGCCCGAGTCAAAATCGCTTATGAAATCTCGACCAAAATCCGTACGTCGGTGTGTTCGTCTTGATAACCTAGTCCGATAAATAATAATGTAGTATGCTATATTTATCTGATTTTAGCACAAGCTGACCAACGCAGAATCACCAATGCAATGGACAAACTCGAGGACATAACGCGAAACTGTATTCAGTTCGACACCTTTACAGATGCTCCTGGTGCAGGCTTTTGGCATGCCCACCCTGTAAAAATCGTCCCCGAGACAGTCGTCTGCACCACCTTCAACGGCAAAAACAAGGCTTCAACCGGGCAGAACATGAAAATGTTCAGTAGCCAGACAGAGAAAGGCGAATGTCTCACGCAGCCGCGTGACACTGTTCGGCTGCTCTTAAATCTGCTGGGTTTGGGCAACGAGTATCAGCGAACTGATCGACGCGCAAACCTTCAAATGCATCCCGATCCAACAAACCAGGCCGACAATTCTTTGACAGGTGGTAGTGGCAATTTCGTGCTAGGCGAGAATGCTCATATTAGTACTGGCAACCCTTTCGACATTCACTCCATCACGATGGTAAACGGGGACCGTTTTACGAAGCCGGGCACTCAGGCATTCGGCCGACGGGATACCGGGTCTCCGACTTTTGCCAGTGACCCGTCCGTCGTTAAACTCAGCTGGCAGGACTGCGAAAACTTGAATACACTATACAGATGCCGTCTGGACTGTGATAACTCCGATGGTAATTTTTCCAGCAGCTACCGCATTGAATTCAAATTACTCTGGCGCTGTGATATTCATGACTGTTTCAGTGTTTACACCGTTCGACGACGTCGCATCATCCAAACTGCTCAAACCTAATAAGATTGTCTCGAACCTGAACTGCTGGGATTCGACCGATTTGGACGGCGATGTGCCGGCAGGCCTGGGCTTTCTCGGGAATTTGCAGGTTAGTAATCTGTTCTGAATACGAAAAGCTGACGATGTAAGTTCTCTTGTGGGGAGAACCAGTTAACATAGTACAAGCGTTTCTGTCTCTCGAATAAGACAATAGTATCCATCTTGTTTCAGCCGGTAGACGACTCGGTTTTGCCAAACAAACTGGACTTTCAAACGGACGACGCAGGAAGCCTCAGTTTCACAGTTGTCGGACCAACATCGGCTAGTACCAGTAGGGACGTCGCGGTATCGCTTCGGAGAAAACGGTCCACCGGACTGTTTGGTCCTAACAACAAAATAGTTGTAACAGGAAAGAACAGCACTGCAGGAAACGTGCAGACATACATAGAGGATGAGATTGGTGTCGAACTGAACTGCCTTCCCCAATTCCAATTCAACGGGATTACTCTTGAATGTGGACCAGAGCAGGGTGTCGGTACAAGCGCCACCGACTGCACGTCTGACTCGACGAAGCCAATCAATTCATTTCCCCAGCCTTGCCAAGGCGATACATTCGAACGTTTATGGTTGGGGCCTTTCGTGGTAAAACTGATCTGCGTTTTATTTTATTCCGAAGCCTCTCCTCATGCTTTTGATTCCTACAGGTGACTGATCCTGACTTCAACAATGTCAGTTTCGCTCCTCAGTTCCGCTCTGTGGGTGTTTTTATTGGAGAGGCAGCCGTGCCTTCTTTCATGTGGACGTGGGAGCCTGTTGCACACCCGACCGCGTTGATCGGTTATGTCGTCAAGATTAATTCGACACCTCTTCCCATAAATGCCACCATCACCGTCAGCCTATCTGTGGTAGACATATCGTCGGCGATGTATGGAGTAAACATTCCGCGCCCAGAGCCTGCCAAGCAAGACACCGTCAAAGGTGTACCCGTTATCAAGACCTTGACGGCTACCTTCAAAGTGAACTGTTTAGCTGCCCGTGACTTGAACAAACTTCCGTTTCGAAAGGTCAATCGCGGTCGTCTTTGAACAGCAGCAGTTGCAAGAAACGAAAGCATAAATGTATGTTCAGGTCTCTTCGAATTTGTTGACTGGCAAAAGTCCCGCGCGACAATCCGCAAACTGCTACAGTACTAGTTCTTTTTAGTATGCGGACAAAAAAACGCGTCTCGCCAATAAATTTGCCCGAATCACATTGCGGTGTTAAGACGTTTTAATGATTCTGCGTGAGGCGAATGTGGATCTTTTAGCCTGTGTACGCATCTAATAGATCAGTCCATGACACCCTCTGCAGAGGTGTTACCAATGTGCTACAAGGGTGCAAAATTATACCACGGCGTAACTACGCCTATAATGTCGGATACAACAGAGGTCTTGCCATCACCTCGCATTTTGCCAACACGTTAATCTGAGTGGTAATAGTGGAAAACGGAGACTTAGCAGACTACACGGACGAAAAATGATGTCACAGCGAACAATCACGACAGATTTCGGCACCAGGCTTAAAAATAACTTTGCCACCTTGGAACACCTAAAATATCATCTTTGAGCATTCCTCGGTCCTTCTCTATCGGCTTATTTTCACACGACAACAGGGCACACGCTGACAGGCGGACGTCAGCTCGACAACGGGTGGGTCGCCGAACAAGGTAATGCAGGGAAACGGATGGACGGTTTGCCGGGCGGTGGCGACAAATGGCTGACGAAACCAATGCTAGTCAGAACAAGAAAAATTCTCGCCTGCGGCTCGCTCTGTAACGTGGAGGGTCGCACGCTTCGTGGAGTGTAGTGATTGATCCATCACCTGTGCGTAGGGCACCCGAGAGCCGCTCTTTCTCGCCAATACCGGGGACGCATTTTGACCGGATATTATTCGTACACCTCCTCGACCAAATTTTGTCATAGCTCCAATCTACAACTCTCCCACAGAAAACGGGACCACACTACATTCCAGTCAAAAACGATGAGAAAGCAGTACCTGCGCCCCACCCTTCTTCCCTCTTTTACGCAGGGTTGACCTTCTCGAAAAGCCAAAGACTGAAGCACGAAGGCCTGCCAGCTGACAGACAGACTCTCGTTCCTCGGGCAAACCATTCGTTGTGAATTATCCACAAAAACGCACGAACATGAAATACCAGCGATTTCATAAACTCAGGTTATCTGTCACAAACAGACATCGGCGGCCCGTCTAGTAAATTTGCCAGTAAAGACACCCACTACTGAAAAATTATGATCTGTCGATGACGTAAATTTTACAGTGAACCAGAAGTATGATGACGTAACCAGGTGGGAAAAATTAATTTTTCAAATTTGATTTGGGGCGATATTGGCGGATGTCAACCTGAAGCTTAATCAGACTAATCTTCCAGTGTTTACGTGCTTTTTTTTCCCAACACTTTTCGCCTGTATATAGTTCTCTCGATAAGCTCATTGCGATGTCCGAATGCAGAGACCATCTGGGTCGGTTTCTTTTCGGGGGGTTTCTTGTCTGCGTTCTTCCTCCCACAAAAAAAATTATTTTGCGTGTTGTGAGTGTGCGGTGCATGAACTTCTCAAATAAAGGCCAAGTTTCAAAACTGGAACTTTTGGAAGGTTGCGTCATCAGATTTTACTTGTACTCAAAAATCACGACATCCACAGGTCGTACATGTGGGCGACATCTGTCTTTACTGCGAAAATATTTTGTAGGGCCGCCACTGCAAACAGAGCCCGGCCAAGCTAGGCCGCG
>BDGG01000007.1:575929-629016 GCA_001949185.1 Ramazzottius varieornatus
ATGATATACCGACGCGTTCACCAAAACTGTTAATCGAGTGAAAATTTTTCATCAGAGTGACGTCGAAAAACCTGGGCGCGGCCTACCTCGGCCGAAATCTGTTCACGAATTCATACAGCTGCCAATTGTAAATGGCCTTCGCCTGACTTCGGACGGTTTACTAAGCCTCGTTGCAGTGTTATAAACGAGTTTCAATTAGCTTGATTAAACGCAAAAAAATGTAAATTGCTACACTGTATACCGGCAAGCACATTTCATATTTTTCTGAAAAAACCTGGTCCCATCCGAGCGTGTCGGGGATATGTTGCTGCGATTTTTGTTCAAACGTTTCTTCTTAAACTGGACCCTCTTTGACGGTCCACGACCTCGTCAGGAGTTTTATTCGGGTTATATTAGTATAGAAGTGGGATAAATGGAGCAGTGCAACAGTTTTTGCTGTTAGGACGTTTGTGAAGTACAGTACGACAAAGTATTCAAGTAGGGTATGATTTGTTTTTATGTCCTGTCGTGGTTTTGAGCTCAACCGTCGCCTTTCAATAGAATGAATAGATTGTAGTTGCGCAATTCGTTTTTAGACACATTGACGCTCACAATATCGCACACTAAACGTGACTGCATGCCAGACGACCAAGCGTGCTGAACGGGTTATGGAAAGGAGAAGGGAAGACGGAAACGAGAACGTAGATTATGACGCGGAAGCAGTTAAACCAACGATAAGATTACAAGTCTGATTTACATACGACAAACACCATATAAATATATTCGATACATAGTGTTACCGAAGGCAGGCCAGAGATATTGGTTTTTCGTGTTTGATGAGAAACATTTTCGGAAAGGTAGCTATGTGATTTTGTTTAGTTATCCAGTTAATACTATAAAAACATGTCGCGATCAACGGCGTTGTGGGTCGCTGTTGTCTGCTTATGCTACTTGGTTTTGTCATCGCAGGGTGCTCTGCAGATGTTCAAGGATGAGGTGAACCCTACTAATCATTTGCAGCCGTGGCCGATTGATTTCAGAGCCGCGCAAGCGTCTGATGGAACGTGGACAAGTGCTCGAGTCAAGATTGCTTGGGAAAAAAGCGGAAGTTACTGTGAGTATCGTACCATCTCACGGATACAGCTCCCGTGTTGTAGGCAATGAGTTCCTACTAATCACAATATTCTGCAGCGACTGCGGACTGGGCAAAGATCCAGAACGCGCTTACAAAGATCAAAACGGACACGAAGAACTGCATCGCCTTTGAACAGCGCTCCTCGGCACCTGATGCACCGTTTTGGCATGCACACCCTTTACGAATCACCACAGATTCTGTACTGTGCAAAACCTTCAACGGCAAGTACACCGGACCAACTTCACCTGGCACAGCTGGACAGATTATAAACATTTTCGGCAGCAACACTCTAAAAGGCGAATGTCTGACGCAACCACGCGACACCCTTCGTATAATTATGAACACGTTAGGCATCGCCAATGACTACCAGCGACCGGATCGTGACAATTTTCTGAAAGTGCCCGTAGATCCCGTAACCGTTGCACACCCAACCTTGACAGGTGGCAGTGCCCCCTATCTGCTTGGCAAAAACTCTCATATTAGTACGCTTGATCCATTCGATGTCAAGTCAATCACCATGGTCGACGGCAGTCGTTTCGCTCGTGAAGGGGAGTCGACCTTCACGCAACGCGACGGGTCCCCCATCTGGGGCAGCAGCACGACTGACCTAAGCCAAGTCAAAATGAGCAGGATGGACTGCGAAAATCTAGACTCACTGTATGGATGCAACATTGACTGCAGCTCTGCAGGTATCCCTAAGCATACTCGAAACATATTAATTCAGCCGAACATCTGAACTCCGCGAGTTAGATCCGATTTCAAATCCTTTCGCAGTTTTTCTACCGTCCGAGCTGGTTGGTCCTCTTAAATCGCTCAAGCCACCCAAGCTGTTTTCGAACCTCAATTGTTGGCAAGCAGCAGGTGCTTTCACCCAGGACGACATTGGTAAAGGTTTGGGTTTTCTCGGAAATGTCCAGGTAAGAAGCGGGTGTATCGCGCAGAATTTTAGCAGCCCATAACCTCAATCAGCATGGTTTACAGTTCGCTCGTTTGAAATGCAGGACACGATCTGACGGTCTAAGTTTGAGGTCATCCATACGTAAGCCGAGGAACATGCCAAGCTGTGTTGTAACTCGACTAATCAAGTAGTCAGCTGATCAAATCACAGCTGAGCGAGTGATTTGAGGCAGCTTGAGTAACAATACTGATTTTCCGCTTCTGACATCGTTGGTTCCAGTCCCACAGTTTGAGCGAGCGGACTGTACCCATACGTTTGCTGCAGCCATAGTATTTATCAGTCCCACAAGTTCTAATGTCGATGTTCACTCCCGACAGCCGGAAGACAGCATGATCATTCCCAACAAACTAACCTGGTCTCACACATCGACGAACGGTAATTTTTTTGTGGCGGGACCACCACCACCACCAAGCACGAGCAGAGACATCGCCGTATTTCTTCGTGAAAAGAAAATCGAAGGAATGTTTGGCCTCGATGACAAGATCACCATTACGGCAGTTGATGCCACCGATAATAACCGCGAAGTTATAAACCACGACCTGGGTATCGAGCTCAACTGCCTACCCAAGTTTAGCTTTGATGGCAGAGCGCTGGTCTGTGGTGGGCCGAGTCAGGGTTTCGGTACCAACGCAGTCGACTGCACAGTTGGCGCACCAACACCGCTTAACACGAATCCTCAGTCCTGTCAAGGTGGATCGGTCAGCACTATTTCCCTGGGACCTTTTATGGTGAGACTGCGTGCCCCGAGTGAGCTATGGATACTGTGCTTAATGAATGGCTTACAACTTCCGCATATTTTAGGTATCTGATCCGGACTTTACAGTACTGCCCGGGTCCGTCCCGCAGTTTACTTCTGTGAGTGTCTTTGTCGGTGGAGCAGCACAGCCGTCTCCTAACTGGGTGTGGATTTCTGTTCCATCGCCGGCCGCCCTTTACGGATACGTGGTCAAGACTGACGCGAGTACTATCCCCGTCAGCTCCGCCATTACCGTCCGACTATCAGTGGCAGATATTTCCTCGGCTCTAGCAGCTTTGCCGAATAGAAGGTCTCCAGGAAAAGCGGCACCCGTTACCAAGACATTGACGGCTTCCTTCAGAGTAACTTGCGCAACATTCCGCAGTCCTTATACCTCTTTACTTTGGGGCGCTAATCGCTTTCGCGTCTGAATGCACTAACGGTATATCGTTCGGAACCCTTTCGTGTTCAACATGCAATCACAAAACTGAGACAGCGCCTTATCCGGTCCTGGAAATGGTCAACTTGAATAGATACCGCTATCTTTAATCAGCCGTATTTCACAACTTTAAAAAAATCTTTACTGCCCCGGAGACAATGAAATACACTTCGTTTGGTTGATTTGCAACGTTAAACCATTGAACTCCAGCAACATTTCGCCAAGTGTGACGATAGTTTTCATGGACTGGTCTTCACACATCCGGGCACTGCACAAATAGTAGGACATGTCAGTGTAGGATGAAGCAAACCCGTCCCTGTATACGTGCAACCTGGCGGAGGTGCGCCAGTCAACTGCAGACATTGCTCGACGTTCGTCGCCGGTATTGGGAGCGTTGCACAGTTGACGAATGGGGAAACACTGCAGGCGCTCAGGGTTGCACACGAAAACGGTGTGATGGTCCCTGTTCCGACATATGAAGTCCCACTTGAGGGGGCACACTGTTTTTCAATGCATAGTGCGATGAAGGCAGCTGGCGACAACGTGGTCGTAGTGGTGGGGGGCGTGGTGGTGGCGATTGTGGTGGGGGTAGTAACAGGACGAGCAGCTGTAGTCGTGGTTGTAGTCCGTGTGGTGGTGGTAGTTGGTGCACGAGTGGTGGTGATGGCTGCGGCACTGGAGGGTGTGAACAGGTAATTCGAGTCACCGACAAAGACGTCCAGGTTGCTTTGGTCAGTTATTCTGTAGTTTCCGCTGGTTAGGTAGTCGGCGCTGGGCTCTTGGAAGAAGCTCAAAACCGGCAGTGGCTGCACGGACTGATCGATGGGTATGTTCGAGCAGTCCAGGCGGCAGTTGAGGACGACATTGTTGATGGGACTGAAGAGGTTCGGCACATAGGAGCAACCAAACGGTGGGAACTGACCAGTCAGAGCGAAGCACCGATCGGTAAACTGCGCACTTGGTTGAGGAAGGTTGTTAACGCTCTGGAAGAAAAACGGGTTGAAAAGTTGGGAGTTGATTTGAGAAAATGCCTGTCTGCGTTTTCGAGAAAGATGAACTTCCGGTAGATCATTACTACTTGATTCCGCAAATTGCTCGATGACGGCGACGAGCGAAAACACCAACGCTAAAACTCCGAAAAATATCCTGAAGCAGGTCATCTTAAAGTTATCGGGTGCTGAAAAAGAAACGGTAACGTACCGACAGGTAACACACTGGAGTCTTTATATATTGCTGCTTCGTCCTAGAAGGACTGAGAAGATATTATCGACAGTATAATTTGGAACGATGAGAGCGGAAGGTGGCGAACTACGTCAATAACAACAAAACGATAATTTCATGCATGGATGGTTCATTAGAAGAGGATACAGTGCGACGTGTTAGTTCAAGGATTCTGTCGATTGTCGGATGCTTACTTATTGTCTCTGGTTATTGAAAGTGCCGAATGAACTTTTCAATCAGGCAGCACGGAGGAACTTAGAAGAACTATTGGCGAATAGAATAACGTGTTGTCGAACAGTGTATGATTACCGCTAATAATATAACACCTTTCTTCTTGTTCGTAGGTACTGATCGAAAGCAAGACGCTGCTGGCTATTGTGTTACAGCGTATGCGTCTACCAAATGGTAAACTAGATCAGATGCGACGATCTCATCACGAAAAATCTCGCTGTTCGAACGCAATTCACCGTGAGATGACGTGATGAATGCCGCAAGCTTACGACGGATTTGTACAAAGGCAGAAGTTGTCAAAGGATGGCGGGCATTACAGTATTTAAACTTCCACCTCGATTGTCTGATTCAATGCATTGGAGTAGCTCATCATCTTTGCACACTAAGAGGTTCTGGGTACGTATGGCCATACGGAAAGGTCGAACTCTGAGACCGTCAGCTCTCTACACACGACGAGGAAAGATAACCTCACCACATCCGATGTTCTTTCGTGAACCGACTTTACACTAATCACGTCCGACTTCCGGCTTCATTGCAGAAAACTTTATTAATAAACTATTCTTGATAAGCGAACGCGGAAGAGTTTATTTGGGCATGTTGAGGTCGTCTGATCGCATCGATGGGTGACATCGATACAGCTAGACTCGAGGTGGTACACAGTCTGGGTGTGCTACCAAGGAGGAAGTGACGACTCGGTGCATCAGCCTTCGACCTGTTCCTCTGAGCTGCACCGGCACCATTTTATTGAGAAATAGAAATCAGAAGAGCATGAAGGGTGGGATGGCGGTTGAGAAATTTGCGAGATGCAAAGAGCGCGAATGACATTGTGTTGAAAATGTTCATCGAGAAGACTTCGTGAACATATTTATGCGGGACAATCTCCAACAGAAAGCAGGAGGAGCTGGCAGCTGCACATGGCGAATTACTGAATGAAGTTAACGAACAAGGAAGCACATTGGAGCTGACCAGCAACAGTACATCCAAGCAATGCGTGTGTATGGACTGCACTGCATGCACGTACCAGGAAGAACGCAATCAATCCGGTTATCAATCAAAAACGATTATCAATCAAAAACATTAACCACAATTATCGCTCACGACAATAATTTTCAATTGAATCACTAAAGCTATGGACACCATAAAGAACTGTCGGGTGTTGCGGGAGCGAAGTAGGTAGAGACGGAAAAGAATGTTCACATAAACCAAATGATTGCAAAACGGTGATTCCACTGTTATCTTTGCAAATTGCGTTGATCAACTCGGACGGCGGACTGCTGGAACCAGATGGGTTGGGAGTATTAGTACACGCACGACGAGAAATTATGGGACCAGGCCTTTCCGCTACGGCGGTACGTAAGCACGTATGTACGCGACGATTCACAGTAATACACTTTTGGATACTTTTCTACGTTTGAATTTGCATTTTGCCATCTTTTCCGCCTGGTCCCATAATATTTACTGCCCCAATAATTTCCCGTCGTGCGTGTTCGGTAGACAGCAGGCCAAGAAAATAGCGGACCGATTGGGAAATCTCCAATGACATGGAAGGTATACGGAGTGGTCGATGGGTCAGAGTCGTCGACATATGTCGTTTCCGATGCTGAAGTAAATTATGAGAGTTAACGTTGCGACAGTACCCGTACTTGTTACCTTTCTTCGAAAGAAAGTACTCTACGTGACCGGGGTAACGTCCAGAACGGAAGCGCGGCCTACTGCATTTTTTTGAGTGAGCTGACCTGATTGAAAATGGACTTTCTGCAGATATTCGGTAACAGGTCTGTTATGAAACAGCTATTGATTACGTTATGTAGCCTTGATTGTAGTTCGCAGGTGGCTGCTCGTCAATCAAGGCTATAACGTATATATAATGGCTGTTTCATAATCAGGCCGGAATTTCGCCCTTTTTCTACGTAGTTTCCGACTTTTTATAGCCTTTGTCTAATTAGGTGAACTGATGTGAGAGTGGGCATTACTATTTGTAAGCAACCAGAAACCTTCGCCTCGGTTACTTCGTGGTATCTAACGGAACTCACGGCGACGGCACGAACATACTAGAGAACAACAGTGGTGCGTACTCCACAAAGAAAACAAAAACGTAAGACGTCTGCTTTGAGGTTTTTCTTATTGTATGGTGCCCTAATTACGCGATCATTACAAGAGCGATGTAAATGTTGTAGTATGTTTTTGTTCTGTAAACAATGCGACTGAAGCACATGCAGCTGTCAGATTTCATAAAGCTGCAGTCCTTCAACATCGTAATTTTGATTGTGACTGATGACATCTCAACATTTTTGGTATACTGTGTAAATGCTTTGCCATTTGAATTTTGATAACCGACGACGGGTCTTCTGACCTTATCGAGGTTACACGACAGACTGCTACAAATAACCGCTAATTCTGAATAGCATTTGTCGTGCGTAGGTCCAGGTGGTGTTGCAGTCAGAAAGCACTTATCGGCAGACGTTATTTATGCTACTCTGCTGCGAGCGAACTTCCGTGATACCGTAAGTGCCACTCCGGTCTCTCCATGGTAGCGCGTTCATGCTCCTGAGCTTTGCGGAAGATCTTTCTGGCCACACCATGGTCACCGTTGACGCTGACTTCATCCCGTTCTTTTGCCAGACATGTATGGGGAAACTGCGACCTTGACCGACGTCAGCCTTCTCCACCCCAACCGGCTCCTCCCAATGAAAGTTCCTCGACCAGTCAATCACACTTTTGAACACCACATCAAAGACCGGTACAATGCCATTGATTGATCCACTGTCTAATTTATCTCTGGGCAAAATCTTAATCTCGCGAAAACTAGAGAAGGTTCTTCGCGGTTGGTCGGGTACCAGCAGTTCTTTTACAAATGTTATTCGTTCGTTTTCCACCGCTTCAATTTCAGCTGAATCCGCCCAAAATACCACCGCTTCAGACAACTTCACCCCCGTTCTTCTTCGATATCGATGTAGACAGCCTAACGCCGGGTTACCTGATTGGGGTAGTTTATCGGTGGTCAATTTCCTGCCTTGCAGGACTGTCGACCCACGTTCGGTTCCTTGCGAGTGAAACCACACTTTCGATCGATCAACTGTTTTCACTTCCACATTACCGGATATCACAGTTGACCAGTGGATATTGGGCCATTTTTCTTTCAATGAGCTGGCTAGTTTGGTGGCTAGCATCTGACCAGCGTTGATCTTCACGTCCGAGTTATCACGGAGGAAGCCGTAGACGTGTGCGCCGAGTAGACAACACTGTGAATCGTTTGATGCTCCACATTTCGCGTGCTTGCGATCACCGCAGGCCTCAAAGAGAAAGTGGCATTTGAATCGCGCTGAAGCCTTGGCAAATTCCTCCATGATGTCACTCCGCTTCTTGTCGAGGTGTTGTAGCTCGAGCGCGACGGTGTGACTGAGCTCGTCTTCCGCCTTTGGGTACAGGTCATCAAGGGTGATGGATCGACGCTGATCAACTGCCGTCGCTTCGCCGACGTGTTTGGCTAGCCGGCTCCATACTGAATGGTCCTCCACTTCAAGTAACGCAGTACTCTTTCGATCCTTGCATCTTTCTCGTCCATCTTCGAGCTTCAGCCGCAAATCAAACGCTCGTAAGAAACACGCCATTAATAAAATACATTCGATCCTCTTTCTCCACAGTTCGAATTTCTCAACGTTTCTTGGAGCTTGGCAAGCCACAGCAATACGATCCAATAGCGTATCCCCAAATTGTCCTTGCTTGATTTGCTGATGAAGGAATGCAATGACTCCGTGTGGCTCGTGCTTCTTACAGGCGCGCTGGAACTCACGTTTCCGGAAGTCAACCGATGGAGATTCGATGTAGTAACAAAAAGCTTCGTACGCCATTTGAATTTTATGGAGCAAAGGGTTGAGTTCAAGAAACAAGGCTTGTTCGACCGTCGAAGACTGGATACTTTTCGTGGCATCTTGAATGGTAGCCTCCATAAAGTGTTTCAAGTCGATCAGTTCCTTGTTGAGGCTGTCACCGAACACAGCTTGAATGTTAGCCTCCAGTTGTTTCCGGTCGTCCCAGAACGGTCCGTTTTCCTGTAGAGTACGAGAGGCGGCTGTGGAGGACTTTTCGACGGCGGAGATACCCAGTCGGACCACTAGGTCGACGAGGCCGGTCCAGGCTACGTCGATCAAAAACACCGCCATCTGTTTCTCTAGTCCATACTTGCAAGACACTTTGCAATTTCATACCTTCATACATACATGTAAACGAGCAATATATCTTTCTTTTTCTTGCCATACTTGAGACCTCACAAACCGAAACTATTTATCGCTGCGACGAGAGTTTGTTCAAGATAGCGATTGTAAAGTCAATATGACCAAATTTGCTTTGTTGGCATGATGTAATGATCACGTGCCGTGAGAACGATAGCGTACCTTGGGTAAGTCGGCTACAAAGTCGCCCTCTCTATGACTGACGTACCATGACTGACGCACAAGGAGCTGTATTCTGTCCGGAGTTCAGTACTTGAGCCCGGACGAAGTCCTGATCCACGGTGACTTCGAATCGACCGGTAAATCAGACGGTCCAAACCAGACCGAGTTTCAAAGTAAACTGGAGCGCAAACTTTGGTTTGATAGGTCCGTACCGGAAGCACTTGACGGCGCGCAATTTGCCGCGACATGGTTCCCGAAACGTAACATACGATTTTGGGATGCGTCAAGGAAAACTAAAAACTATCACGTTTTTCGAGCACTCCGCCGATATGGCCAAACTGGAGTTGCTTTTGGAATACGGAGGCGTGGCTGTCGACTTCGATGTGTTTTTCATCCAGGGCGAACGGATAAAAGACATTCTGAAGAGAAAGAAAGCCATCACGTGTTACGGGGACGAAGATGGCAACAACATCAGGTTCGTCGCTGCGCGTAAAGATTCGAAATTCATCTGGGCGTGGCGAAAAAGTTATGAAGACATCTGCGTGGCTAATGATCGGAACTTCAACAAAGCCTTCGTGAGCAAATACCTCAGCGTATTGTACCCGGAGGATGTCTATGTGACAGACCACATCTTCAACAACCCACATCCGGACCGACAGCTGAGCCAGTTCTTCAGAGATTGCGGAAAGATACCTTGGAGAAATTCCATCGCGATTCATTCGTACGAACGCTTCGGTGGTGTTCCCATCAGCTCGTTCGAAGACTTGCAGAACGCCAATGTGACCACGCACACAATCTGGCTTCGGACTATCCATTTCAACGCAAAAATTCCTGCCCGATCAAAAGATTTGAAGGACGAAGTTATCCCTCCGTCTCCACCTTCATGAAGCTACTCAATTTGCAATGTCTTTCGAATCAGTATCTAGCGCTGACAGCGTGTCTCCCGGTCGGTTCCGCGTATTTGTTGCTAGACGTTCCGTTGGACCGATCCCTGACAAAGAAAGGGATTTTTATACTGCATAATTGGCGGAGCGTTCTGCCTGAAGAACCTGTTCTTGGCGGTACGCATAATACTACTCTAACATGGTACTACGCTAAACCCTCTTTGCGCATAGTACCGACGCCCCCTGGCTTGACTGACTGAGTGCATTCCACAACAGGGGCTTTAGATAACACCTGCACCAACGCTAGCCATTACTCTTAACCCCCTACGTGGAATCCAAGAAGCCAATATCTAAGTGAAGATGACTGTCGTGCCCTACAAGAAGACCTGGACAACCTTGCGGTGTGGTGTCGAAATGCTGGGCTAGACATTAATTCCAGAAAGTCCCAGCACCTCCGGATCTCGAACAAGAAAAAGAAAACGGAGATTTCAGGTGGGTCGTACAAGTTTGCGAGTGATCCACTACCTACCGAGAATGAGGGGGAGTGTCTCGGCGTGACATACTCTAGCCGACTTGACTGAACCGCCCAGGTCGATAAGGTGACAGCAAAATGCAGGAAGAGGTTGTATGCTATCAACGCATACTTCCCTCGGTGCTTCGGCTCGGTCAAGCAACTCCTATTCAAGAGTATCATGCGGTCAGTCATGGATTATGCCTCGTCGGCATGGTCTGTTTCGGCGAAAGGTCTCTAACGGCAGCTGGAAAATATTCAGAAGAAGTTTCTCCGCAGCATCAGACTCAGCAAGATGGAAACAACAGACAGTCACGACACCGACTTTATCCAGTATCGGCAGCATCTGGCGGAAGTTCAGTGGCTTCCTCTCTGGCAAAGACGACTCGAAGGTATATTAATTAATGCTTATGAAAACAGAGCAGGTGTCTTTGCAGGGGGAAGCCGCATCATGAAGAAGGAGCTGCCAGGGAGATCAAGAACGCAGTCCAAGGAGTTTGTCCTCGCGCCAGTCAGCATCACCCCCAGCCTCTTGCACCCTTCTCGACACCACGCTGTCGTCCTTCGCCTACATCGCGATGAACTTGTTGAAAGACCCTTTGTTTAGTCCTTCGGCCACAGATCTGCTTACTATTAGCTCATTTAAAAAATATCTAAAGTCTCTTAACTTTTCAGCTCTGAAATGGTCTAGGGACCATCTTGACCACCGCTTGTTGATTGTGTAAATTTGGACATTTTGTATTTTTGTTTTTCTAGGTGCTTTTCGCCTATTATGATCTTTTTCTACGGCGCTCTAGCCACTCTATTTCAAACATTGTTCTTCATTCGCTCGACTTTGTGAGCCCATTGAACAATAAAGCGGTTATTAGTATTATAAGTAAAAACTGTGGACGGTAACGTACATAATTCTGCAACAGTGTGATTAACGTTCGGATGCCACTTCATATGGGGGAAAACCACCGACAAAGACGTCACAAGTTTCACAGTGCAACCGACCATAAAGGCCAGCTCTCCATTAATTTCCGGTTCGCAGACTCCCCGACTGGTTGACGTCATTTGTGCTTGTTACAACGGCGTCGACCCACTAGTGACGATTTGTAAAGTTTTGCCCGTATTATCCTTCATATAAAATGGCGTCAGTGCGCTGATCGCAACCGCTGCTGCATATGTTTCCCACTACATGCTGCTCCATTGAAAACATGGCACTTTCTTACAGGTAGATCGGGATGGCTTGATTTTCCACCCAGGGGACAGTAAAGCATATTTTGAAATGAGATTGCGTATCCCTTCAACCAGGCAGGAAAGTACACACAGGACGGTGGTTCCCCGGAATTTTTTATTGTGGAGCTGTAACCTAGTTCTCGCGTTGGTCCTGATACTATGTCTGTTTTACTTCTTGACCATCGTGATCCCCTCTGTCGACTGGACGAACCTTGGTGTTATGCCGGCACCTCCGATTTACCTCCATTATGTTCGGTTCAACGGAAGCCGAACAACTAATTACCTAAGTTTTACCGAGTACTTGAGCGTCAGATCAGCAGTGCAATATCTGGCCCCTGATGCCATCTTCCTCCACGGTGACTTCGTCCCTACAGGTACTGAATTAGTTGATCACTCACTGGTCTAGATCTTTGGCAGCTCTGAAGACTGAATATCGGTTTTCAATGTTCAAAACGTTGTTTCGGAATTGTGTCTAGGCGTTTACTGGGAGAACCTGACAAGCGAAGGCCTGATCAGTCACGTTCACATGGAAAAACCCTTCGACTTCGGTAAGCGAGAGGGAAAGCTAAAGAGACCGAAATTTGTCGAACACCAGGCAGACCTGGCCAAGCTGGAGATCCTCTTGGAGTACGGTGGCATTGCCGCGGACTTTGACGTATATTTCCTACGGGGAGAAAAGATCAAGAAGATCTTACGCAAGAACAAAGCCATCACCTGTTATGGAGACGAAGACGGAAACAACATAGGTTTCGTGGCTGGATGGCCAGACTCGGTATTCCTCAAAGCTTGGAGGCGAAGCTACGAGGATCTGTATGTCAAAGAAGACTGGAACTTCAATCAAGCGTTCGTCAGCAAATACCTGACAGTGCTCTTTGCAAAAGACGTTTATGTTGCCGACAACGTTTGTGTTATTCGGGACACGGAGAGTGTGGTGGAAGAAAACAGTCCCCAGCTGAGATATTTTATGAGCGCGATGGCGGTGCACACCTATAACCGTCATGGAAAGCCTCAAATTAGATCTGTGGCGGATCTGGGAGGCAACACGACACACAGAAAACACCTGTTGCGAACTATCTACCGCAATCTGGAGATTCCCGAGTCTGAGCCGGGCTTTCAGGATGAAGTTACAATACGACCGTGATTTCTGTCCACTTTCCTGTAAATCCATGAGGCACTTTGAGCTCGCCAATCGGTCTGTACAGTTTCATTTTTCAGTGTCTTTATTTTGAGCCACTCACCATG
Organism: Ramazzottius varieornatus; assembly: GCA_001949185.1. Taxonomy (NCBI): domain Eukaryota; kingdom Metazoa; phylum Tardigrada; class Eutardigrada; order Parachela; family Ramazzottiidae; genus Ramazzottius; species Ramazzottius varieornatus. Next base: position 588,881 of record BDGG01000007.1, read on the forward strand.
AAGTTATTCTTTGAGCTCATGCGTCTGAACACTGTGTGTGGGCAAATTGAAGGGAGAATCGACGCCGGCCTTTCTGAGCAACGCATGATAGAGTGCAAAACCGGTTGCCATTGATCAGTAGTCCTCCTTCGGATCTGTTAGTGACTGCGTGATCTTTTCTTCACAGGCAGAAACCCATGTCGAACCGTGAAGACGAATGCTTTAGTCGAGGTGTTTTGGCTTTCTAACGAGGTGCTCAACGCAGCCAAATATCGGGTTCTCCTGTGCCATTCGGTTTCTACGGTTCAGGTTGGTTTCAGGTTTCCAATACCATGTTGTTGAAGAAGCGATCGAGGAACACACTTTTCCCATACTTGCTACGACTGCCCAATTCTGCAGTATTTTGCTCAATATATATTTCGTCCTTGCTTTCATTATTTTTCTTTTTGTCATACCACTTGATCTCACAATTTAGTATCTTGACGAAGTCCACTACCCAGCGAGAGCCTTCTCCATTTTACTTACATTACGTTCGGTTCTCGTCGAAACCACAAAGAAACTTTACATTCACTGACTACTTGAGCGTTCTTTCGGGCGTACAATACTTGAGACCGGATGGAATTTTACTGCACGGTGACGTTATTCCTAACGGTAGGTAACATCACCAGTGTTTTGCACGGAATGCAGGCGTTTTTCTATGGCTCTTAAATGTTTCATGAACTTCGCGATGTACATCACAGTAGGAGTATGCCATATGCGTCATCACACCCGTAAATTCTACGCGCACTGTGACGTCACTTCGCGAAGTTCATGAAGCATTACAGTATGCCGCGCAACTCCTTTCCTGTTAGGTCCATATTGGGACAACCTGACCGCCAGAAATCTGATACGCCATGTTCCTATGAATCGTCCAACAGATTTCGGCAAGAGAGAAGGGAAACCCAAGAAACCATTCTCCATAGAACACTTCGCCGACGTCGCCAAGCTTGATGTATTACTAAAGTATGGTGGCGTTGCGATCGATTTTGACGTGTTCTTCCTTCAAGGCGAGCGGATAAAAGACATCCTGAAGAGAAAGAAAGCCATCACGTGTTATGGAGACGAAGATGGCAACAACATTGGGTTCGTGGCTGGTCACAAAGATTCCAAGTTTTTGTGGGCGTGGCGCAGGAGCTACATCGACATCTACATGGCGAGCGACTGGAACTTTAACCAGGCCTTCGTCAGCAAGTACCTCAGCGTACTCTACCCCAAAGACGTGTACGTGGCGGATTTCATCTGTCCGCTATTTAACGCAGAACTTACCGACCCTCAAAACGAGGAAGTAATGTATTTCTTCCGCAACGCGATGGCGCTCCATACATACGAAAGGTCTTTGGAAAAGAGTATTGAGTCTGTTGAAGACTTGAAAACGATGAATAATACGCTACGGAGTTGGCTTTTTCGGAACATTTACCATAATATACAGGTGCCACCAGTCGATCCAAATTTCAATGATGAAGTGATACCGGATAGACTATGAGACGGAAAATGGTGACGCCGGTTGGACACAGTGTACTGTGAGTATTGATTGCTTGTGCATTGCTGCGGATGACATTGTAAGAATGTCAGTGTGTGTATTTAATCTGCTAAACGCTATGTAAGTCTGCAATGTCTCTGACATTTAAATGAAGGGTGCAATTGAAGTGTGAAGCAACGGCCTTTTAATTTGCCTACACAGTTCACTTCGACGTTGGCCTGACATTGAGAAGGAACGGGTCCTTGTTGGGGTTTCTGGAATTTACACTGCTTGAATGACAAGTGTTGGCAGCTCGAGATCTCTGGGTAATTACACGGCTCCCAGAATAAACAGTACAAATGCTTCGAGCGCCACTGGGCGATTAGAACTGTCAATATACGCCCACTAGCCCGTAATTTCGAGGTCAGACGCAACTTGATCTGTTAATACTGAGTGTTCAATTACATTTGGTCCCACAACCGAGTCCATCGAACTTGCTCTTCTTCATCAATCCTGCGCACATAATGTTAAATAAGATGTTCGTCAAGCGATACAGCCCACAATACCTCTCCCCCATCCACGTTTCGCAGGGTACAGGTGCATTGAGGTGGCGCACTTCTCAATCTTGATGTCGACGTATTGCTCGGTTTATTGTCCTATACTGTGGTTTATTCAAAACCGTTTTGTAGAATACTTCATCTTAGTTTAACGGACAGGCAGGAAACCCGATCGAGTACAAAAATTCGTCAAGTCGTTAATGAAGTACTATTATCCTCCCGCCATTCTCCGTCAGCACACTACACGTCATGGGTCCCATGCTTGCCACCATCAGACAGTACTCAAGTTCAGTCTAACTTAAAACGACGGTTTCTTGAACTTGACGACTCCGCAGGGAGCCGTCAATGTGCAGAAAGCTTTCATCAAGGCCGGCCGGGCGCAAGCTGGTGTCATCTGTCTCTTCCACACGACCGTACGGCCAAAAAACACTATCACCGCAGGCACAAAGGCTGAGCTCGAGACCTTCACGACCCCGTGAATCGGCGTTAAGCCAGCGCTTCGTTCACTGACCGACATCTCGGTTCTCAAATGCTGATTAAGTGGTAATTCATATGCGCAATTCCAGATAAGATGGACGTATAAAACCCCAACACTCTATGACGTCCTCCAATCGCTTTGTCCTTTTTTACTGTGAATTGTTTTCGACAGCGGTTCTTGCTGGATATGATCCAGTATACACTACGTACAATCTTGACCCAGTTATCAATGACTGAAAACTTTGTATGATGTATTCTTCAATTACGCATCTGTTCCACAAATAACCCATAAACACGTAGTAAAGTGTTGGGGTATCTACAGAAACATCTCTCATCTAGCTCGTTTCATCTGAAACGATGAAGTCGAAACTATAGTGGCGCAATCAGCCGTTACTGATCTTTTCACCCCCGTCCAACGTTATCGTTTCTCACCAGATTATGTCCACTATTCGCCCATACGCTGATATATCCCATTAAGTCGGCGCATACAATGTACTATACTCTAACCGCCGTAACCGGTATATCGACCTACTGGCACACATCCCTTGGCAAACTCATGTGACTGCCAGAGTTTCTTCCTGTGAGAACCGATACGCCTGATTGTTTTTTCCTCCGGACTTTTTCCCTCATCCTGCAGGGTAAACGGTTCTCTTGTTACGTTTGCGACGCGCGCACTCGGATTTCCTGCATGTTTATCGCCATGATTTATTTGCGGCATAACGCGGTAGGCTGTATTGTATCCTGGCTGGCAGTCAGTGTCGTTCATGCAAATATCCGCAATTGATCTCTCCACTTCCCTCCTCGGTTTCTTTTCATTAGATATCTGGGTGAAACATCCGCGAGGTTCGCCTGTGTGTGCGCTCGCATTGACATACATTCCGGGAACCCGCCGGAGGTTCTGTTAGTTTGGACATGATTGCGGGTATTTATTTGTCGGAATGCGTTCGAGCCACGATCTGTTAGTGGAAGTCGCTAATGCTTATTTTGAAGGGGATGATTCGATCGATGCTGTTATTACTGGAAAACTCGTGACTAATTAGGTCTACTGAGACAGGGATGCTTGACCTTCCAGCTACCTTCTTGACTAAACTTTACGGCAATATGTGGCTGACACCTTTGCACCTTCGAGTACCGTTGTGAAAGCGGGCAAACATCTCCATCCACCTACCCATTGTTTCTTGTCTTTTTGGGTTCAGTTTTGTCTGAATCACCGACGCTTGAACGCAGTGGCTTGATGTCCTGGCGGAAAAGCGCATTCCTGTATGGGTAACGATTGGTAGCCATCCCAATGCCTGCATTGGCTTTTGCTAAGGTACAAGCGATCCTCCATGCAGCCGAAGTCCCATGAAGTGGATGGACCCAAAGATGCAGAACTCTGCCTGTATGCCGTTCCGAATAACCGACGCTGTTTTCTTGCGGATCCTATTCTTCTTCTCACTGATAATCGACGCGAAAGTCACGGGTACATGGTCGAGGGAAGGACACAGTCCTGCTAGAGAAGACGGTAAGCGATCGATAAGTCTCATTGTAACTATGTCTGCTGCGGGAATGCATCTTTTGTTGTCCAGGCCAACCCGAAAAACGAAAACAGATTCAAAACTTTCCAGTGAGAGAAAATGGTTGACGTTTTGTGCGATCGTTGTAAATTTCCCTAGACCCTGACCTACATTTTCTGGAGTGAAGACCCACCTGCAATCGGAAAGAGGCGTTAATGGATAGCTTGATGACTTCTGATGGATGGGAGCCCACTGTTAGTTCTCTTGGGACCAAACTTAATACAAAAGGTTTCAGCGGGTGCGTGAGTAAACGTGCGTGAATGAAAATGTCCATCTATCCCAATTAGGCAGAGCGTTTCCTGACCCTGAAAGAAGGCAACAGCGTGTAATGTAACTGGCAATCGTGCCAAGGGGATGCTGTGAAGTGATGGCGCTTGGGGAATGTGCGCCGGAATGTGCCGGAATGTTGTGACGCTGTTCCTCGTAGTGTGAGGGCTGTTTGTGAACGAAATCCGACACCGTGATTCAGGCTAATTGGACTCACAAGTAACACTTGAAAGATAGGATAAGTCAAACTTACGACGAACCAAACGTAGGAAAGCGTCGTAATCTGTTCTTGTTCTCGCTCTTGTAGTCCAGGTTCAATCATATTACTGTAACATTATGGAAAAAACGTGTTAATTGCTTTGTCGATCGACCATAAACTTCTTCGTCTGTCAGATTCCATCTCTGCTGTAGTAACTCCTGATCCTGTTCAATTTGAAGCGGCAGCCTGATTTTTCCAGCAATTTAACGAAGACGGATGGTCCAACAAACTATCATGTGTCACAATTATTGTGTCAAAAGGGAGAAAACAATTCCCACGGTTTGAACCATGAACTTTCCCACAAAACGGTAGTTGCCGCTTGAAATCGAATCGTTCCGAAGCTTTTCCTCAACTTGACAAGCTCAAGAGCAAACTGGGTTAATTATACATTTTAGCGTATGAATGGGGCGGTGTGGAGGAGCACCCTGCTGCGTTACCAGTGGGGAACTCCAAATTATGGGCGTTGGAGGATGAGGAAGTGGTACCGCTGGAATGCCTGCCTCATGAGTTTCCCTGTGGTCAATTTCGCTGTATTGATCGCGTTCGGCTATGCGACACCAAAGTGGACTGTCCAGATCGCAGCGATGAAGACCCGGACACGTGTCGAGCACATACGTGTCCAGCTACGCACTTCAAGTGTCATGATGGCTTCTGTGTGCCGATTGAACATATCTGCGATTACACGGCGGACTGTCCCGATGGATCAGACGAAGTGCAGTGCCGTAAGTTTGTCAACATTTTCACTCTAGTTTTTTCTACCGCACAATCGTCAAAAATAATTGTATCCTCTACACGTTGAACATTAACAGCTTCGACAACTTTATCCTCTGTTCGGTACGATATAGTTTACTGGGCTATAACTTAAAGTTCGAGCTGCTATTCGGGTTGTTTTTTCAAGTGCCGGTAATAAACTTTTAAGGACGAAGATAGGATGCAGAAAATCTGTCAGAATTTTGTGTTTGGGTTTTGATAAGTAATTTGTTCCTTTCTCCACAGATTACAGGAAGTGCTGGCACGGCGAGTGGCAATGTCGGAACCAACAGTGCATCAACGAGGTGTTTCTGTGTGATGGACAGAGTGATTGTAAGGATAACTCGGATGAATTCAACTGTACTGTTGAGAGTAAGTGAAAGCATCATCAATTTGCAATCTTGACACATATTTTGACTGCGCGTCGTTGTGCAAGATGCTCCGGTAATCGATGGGCTCGTCGCGTACGCCGAGCAGCCTAATCCGGCTAGATGGTGCCCAATCGCTCGTCAACATCTGTTTTGGGTTAACGATCTGGCTAACGAACGTGGGGGATAGCGAGCTTCCTAAATGACTGCAATTCCGCTCTTCATAGCCAAGGATAATTAACCATTATGACTTTATGTTTTGTAGATTTTATTACCTGCGATCATGACAAGCACGTCCATATTAGCCGGAAGTGTGATGGCAATGCTGACTGTAACGACCAAGTAAGTACCTTAGCTGGAATGCGCAGCTTCTGTACCACCCCTCCCCCTCGCTCAGATCCGTGGTTCGGAAAAAAAAGCGGTGACATTTTGAACGTCCCGATTGGGGACACTTTTCTCATGACAAGGCCGAAATTCAATCAATAAGCTTTCACTCAATCAATCCTCAGTACATATGACGAAATCAGATGGATAACTTATGGATGGTTCGTTTTCCTATGATATTTTTATGGGCAGCATAATGTAGGACGATCATGTGTGTGTGTGTGTGTGTGTGTGTTTCAGATGGACGAAACTGACTGTGGGCTCTGCAGAACCGCTCAGTTTCAATGCCCGAATGGTCGTTGCATCCCCCAAGCCCAGGTCTGCGATTCTGTCTGCGACTGTCAACCTTCGTGCGGTGACGAGCGAGCCAACTGCGCGGACTACTATGAAGGTCTTCCAGGTCTCGCCGTCTGCCGGAAGCGGAAAAGCATTGCGTGTAACAAGAGCAACCGCTGCATTCGTCAAGGTATGGATTCAATTAGGTTCAAAGTACATATTTTATGTAGATATTCCACTCGGAAATCAGGACAGGAAGAACCAGTCCTACCAACAATATTCCCAATGCAAGAAAACGAGAAGTCACGAGCATGGCTTAATCGATTCAAATATATCCGGTTTTGCAGAGTTTATCTGCGACGGAAGTGATGATTGCCAGGATGGCGGGACGGATGAATTTCAATGCCACACTTCTCCTTCAGCTTCCGTCACTTTTTCGAATCTCTCTACAGTCACCACCGGGTTCCGTTGTTCCGATGGCCGATACCTTCCTGTTCATACGAAGTGTGACCTACAACGACACTGTCTCCTCGGAGAGGACGAGCGAGTTTGCCGCCTTTCGCCTTGTTCAGCCAATCAATCAACTTGTCTCTCCGGCGAATGCATCGACTCGGCCCTTCTTTGTAACGGTGTACCCGACTGTCGGGACAACAGCGACGAACTGAACTGCCTCGAATACGAATGCCCACCTGATAAATTTAAATGTGCGACATCCGGACAATGTGTCAATCAAGCCAAAGTCTGCGACTTCAACATCGACTGTACTCTCGACAGTTCTGATGAACCGGATAACTGTACATACAAGCATACACCTTGTGACATTTTAGAATTTCGTTGTGACAACGGCCAGTGTATCAGCAGCGAATACAGATGCCGTGTAAGCGTTGATTCGTTGAAACACGGTTGTCTGGACGAAAGCCACATCAAGGACTGCGGTGGTGTGCAGTGTGACGGTGTGCAGTGGTTGAAGTGTCGGAACGGACCATGTTACCACGTGTCATTGCAGTGTAACGGGCTGCCAGATTGTTACAAAGCGAGTCGGACCTGGACGGACGAAGAGGGGTGTCCATTTCAGTGTGCGAGTGCGGCTAAATGTGTGTGCATGGACGTGACGATGGAGTGCCGGGACACGGGATTGACGGCGTTACCGGAGTATGTCGAGCCCAGTATCACCAAGTACCGTCTGTCCGGGAACAGACTGAACCATACGTTGAGTGTCAGATCGTTTGAAGGCTTGCATAGATTGACCTTGTTGGATTTGTCGGCGAATGACATTATGGAGCTACCGAACGGCCGACCGTTTGCGACGCTATGGCAGTTGAGAGTATTGGTGTTGCGGAAGAACGGGATATCGAGGTTGAGGAAGGAGCTATTTTATGGACTAGCTAACGTGCGTGTCTTGGACTTGGCAGAAAACTACATTGAGGTAAGTCTCAAAGCGTTTCGTTTTTATCTATACACGCACCAAGGGCAAGTTTGGAACAGTAAAACGTTTGGAACAAGCGGTAGAGACGGCAAGGGGAGAATTCGACCGTAGAAAATTGTCAAATTGTATATTGGTATAAATCGCACGCGTAAGTGCGGACTTCCGTTCCGCTGTTTTGGAATCGCCTGTTCCAAATGTTCTCTTTGTGCGTGTACCAAGGAAACTCGTAGAAAATTATCAGATCATTGTCGTCGATGAATCCACAAGTATTGAAAAACAAACCAACACTACTGCAAAAAGTTATCGCGAATAACGGAAATCCCAGTGTAATTTTTCTATCGAGGATACCCATTATCTTATTTGTGGCGTAATAGATTGTGGAGGAACGAGCGTTCACCGGGTTGTCAAGTCTCCCCCAGCTGGACCTCAGCCGTCAACTCATCTCCCACCTCCCAGCCGCCTCGTTCCTAGGGCTTCGCAGCCTTCTCTCCCTGAACCTGTCCGGCAACCCACTGCAATACTTCGACGTCGACACTTTTCTCGGTCTACCTCAACTCGTTACCCTCGACTTGTCTAGCAGTGTCCATTGGAACGCCGTTCGATTTACCGGCGAAGCCTTTCGGCACCTTCCCGCACTGACGCATCTCTACACTTCCGACGCAAGGCTCTGCTGCTCCATCGGAGGGAAAGTTCCCCATTGCTACCCAAAGCTCGACCACTTTTCGTCGTGCTCCGACTTAATGTCCAACAGGATACTGAGAACGTCCATATGGCTGATGGGGACCATTGCAGTAGTGGCCAACGCCGTGGTGATCGTCTGGCGGTTGCCTGGTGTGAGACGATCGAGGATACATGCTTTCCTGATAATCAATCTGGCTGTTGGGGATATTATCATGGGCGTGTACCTGCTGATTATTGCTGGGGCGGACTTGCATTACCGCGGGACGTATATTTTCTACTATGACGTGTGGAAAAGTAGTGGGTGGTGCAAAGCTGCAGGTGTCTTCTCGACTGTGTCCAGGTGAGATTCAAGCACTAATTTCCAGGTAGTGATGAACGACTTTAGGGCCGTGAAATTTTTTCCACTGTGATCTGAAGATGGTTATAACAAATTCGACGTGAGATACTGATGCAAGGCCATTCCCTTTCTCAACGAATTGTCACTCCCTTCACTGATACAGTACTTCAGATCGGGTCATGAGTGCAATGGTCTGCTCCGGTTTTCAGCGAACTGAGCATATTCACCCTTCTTCTCATTACACTGGACCGACTACTGACCATACTTCTTCCATTCCACATCGACCTTCGTCTAAGCTACGCCTCCGCTCGCATCGCGGTCCTTCTCCTATGGATATCCGTCTGGACTATCGCCTTGATACCTCTCTTGCCGCTGCCATATTTCCAAAACTTCTACGGACGATCGGGCGTCTGTCTGGCTTTGCATATTACACCTGACCGCTCACCCGGTTGGGAATACGCCGTCTTCATCTTCCTTGGTCTCAACATGCTGGCATGTGTCCTGATCATTCTGTCGTATGCCGGCATGTACGGTGTGGCTTTGAGAACTCATCGAGCTGTAGAACCTAGTCCGCAAAAAAGCCGCCAAGAAGCTCGGCTAGCCAGAAGGATGGTTCTCATCGTACTGACCAGTCTTGCCTGTTACCTACCGCTGTCCATTATGAGCCTACTTGCCTTGGCTGGAGTCTCCATGCCAGAAGAAGTATCGCCCAGACCATCGCTACAGATAAAATGTAAAAACTGAAATTTACTGCGTGAATTGCAGGTTTACTCGTGGGTCGCCGTTTTCATGTTACCGGTGAACGCAGCACTGAATCCATTGCTGTACACCATGTCCACACGACCCTTCAAGCGGCACATCCAGACCAGTATTACCGACAGGGCAGCGCACTTGCGCGAGTCCCTGCTGGCTTCCATGAGCTCCAGCTCCCGCCGACGGCGCTCTTCGGCGTCGACCACTTCGGGGAGTGGCCAAGCGGTAAGTAAAGGAAACTCACTTATTCCCCATAGTTCCAATCACTTCTCAGAATCAGTGTTTTCGAACTTGCATCTCTTCCAGAAGAACAAGCGTGCTCTCAGCTTAAAACGAGAAGACGTCTTACCCGAAGAATAGTTCCCCTGCTGTAAGCATTGCGCACAAGTTGAATTTTCCTACCAGAAATTTGGACGTATCCTCACGAATAAGCTTTTGAGTCTTTCATGCTTTGTTTTGCTCTAGCTTTCTTAAACTAACGTTCAGAAATCTTTCTCCAGACCTATTCAAGTGTTGTGTCGTACAAAAGAACAATTGAATCTCATGCGACGCGAGTCAGTTTGCGTTTGGTGTGGGGTGAGTACAAGAAAACAGGCACGTTGGTACGCTGCGAAGTCTGCGGATGGAGCTGCTCGCGAGGGTTACTCGAACTCTCACTCGACCTATACACGGCAGTGCGACGGTGCGTGGACGGACTGGCGCTTCGTGTGCGCTGGACATCGACACTGGGTCGCCGGACTGAAGTCCTGGACGGCCGGCGATTATGCCCATGATTATGGATGTGGTTGTGGTGACTTGGACGAGGTAAAGTGTTGTAGGTATACGAGCCATTGCGGGGGTTCCTCGACCAGTCGCTATGATGTGAGTCGTTGCTGATCAGACGAGAACCGGGAATGTTGCGCATGTCGGGGCTTTCGACGCGCTGGACGAAATAGCCTTGTTCTTCTTCTTTGCTCCTGGCGAACATCTCGTCCACGGTGCACCCGTACCTGCAAAGCATCAACTCTCATATTATGTTAAGCCAGTCAATTTTCCTGCGCCACCGGCTGTCTACAGCCTGAGGCGGCCAAGTGACTACCACTTGATCAAAGCGCTATAAAAATCAGTTTACGTCTTATCGTCCGCTCCTCCACACATCTCAAAGAACTTTTCATGCTATTTCCACTGAAATAAGGCAGTTTCACATCGGTTGGGACATAGTCTGAGAAAGTTGATCGGCGTGACTCCCGGAGGGGAAAATACCTTTTCATGACCAAAACCTTACTTTTAAGATTCCGTATTCGGCTATGAAGCCCCAGCTTGATCTTAACGCACGTGAGACTATGAAGCTTGTAGTTTAAAACCAAATAATACCACGAAATAGCCAAACCAACTTGGCAAGAAAATCAAAACTGTTCAATTTGGCTATTTTGCTGGGAAATCCCTCTTTGCGGCAAAAATTGTTGCTCTTGCCTCAAACGGTAGATTCATGCTTCCGACAATTTTCCATGTGGCCAGGTCCTTGTTCTCTTTTTTTGAATAAGATCACCGCACGCCGTCAACTGTAAACTCAAAAATGGATTTTGGAAATGGACTCCGAAAACCACGAAAGTTGTTTGCAGTTTCCACTGTTCACCATGCCTGGTTTCACGCCGATTTCGACTTCCACTGGGCAGATTTCTAACCAGTTATCTTTTAGAAGGTTGCAAAAAGAATTCTAGACCAAAGATAATCAGTTTCGAAGTTGCGCAAAAACCCGGTCGAAGATGCTCTGATTTTATAGGTGGTAGTCACTTGGCCGCCTCGGGCTGTATAACAGTAATTGTACGTATTTAGTTTCAGTCCAAGACTATAAAATATCAGGTTTTAGAACAGTTTTAGTTTTTGTCCTGGTACTAGAATGAATCAACAGTCTAGTCCCTCGGACTGAAACTGAAAACACAAAGACTGATTCGCCCAGGCAGAAACTAAAACTAGAGCGAGAAGGTACCGAAACTTTCGTGTGGAAACTGAAACTGAACACAACGCGGATCCATAGTCCAGGTGAAAATTCGACAATTATGTCTTGCGATGAGCTGGAATCATGCATTTTTCCTATTATACAGTATATCATATCGTCGTAACTTAACCTGAAGGAAATGTCAGAAAAGCTGCTGTGGTGAGCTTTCAGCTTTACCCTAGTCAGACTCCACAGTGCTTTCCATACGAAGGATATAATCATCAGTTTCGGTCTATTTACCACAAACTATGAGGAAAAAGTTTACCTACCCGAATACTCCATCGTTGGCGACTGCTTTCTCCACAGGCGCCGGTGCGAAATACCTTCGCGGTTGAGCAATCTGTTTCTCGTTGCAAGTCAGATAAATAGCCACGCCCAGTACGCCAATAATGATCACACTGACCACCACGCTAATAATTACACTCTGCAACGTGGTCTTCTTCCAGCTGAAAGCCGGCTCGCAGTCAGCTTCATCAGCCTTGGTTATATTGCTGGGACAGTTTATCCGTTTATCACAGCGCAAATGGGCAGGTATACAGTATCCATCTCCGCAGTCGAACTCTGTTTTCATATCGCACGGTACTTTGATCGCTGTCAAAATTTAAAGTTCAATCAATCGTGAACATAAGGCGGAAACAGAGGATAAACTTACATGGTCGTAAGGCAGTGAAATAGCCATTAAAGTTATTTTCATTCAGCATGGTTGGATCGCTCATAAAGCGAAGATAAGCGCGTGATGAATCGACGCGTAATTCCTCGGCTGATCCACCGCAATACTGCCGGATACGTGTGAGGACATCCAACGTACCCTGATGTACATCGATAAAGTCCATATCACAGTCCTTCTCGTTGACTAACTTTATCTCCGTGAAGCGAAGCATAATCTACATAGTAAGTGATACGGTTCAGTTCCAGCCAGAATAAAAAAAGCACATTTTTGATTGCCTTGATGAGGAAACGGGGTGATCACTGGCAAAAACGCTTGATGGGTTAGTTAACCGAATCACGACGTACTTGGCTACTGTTGTCAACGTTGATCTCGAATACGCAGTCCAGGGGGACTCCGTGAGCTTGAGCATCATTGATGAATCGCTTGGGAATGGACGAAGCATTGATGAGGCCCTCGTTACCCTCCAGATGGATATGACACTCTAGAAAAAAGAAACAATCAAGTGCACTCGCTCAGGCATCGCTCAGCCGACCTTGATGTTGATTCATGTCTGGTTCTCCACAACCATGAACGAATCGAAATTATCCAACGAGAAACTTGGTAGAAAAACGGCAAAACAGAAGTCGCAAAATTTTCGATTGTGCCAGCTTGTTGATGGTCAGGTCACGGGCGAACGGCCCTGACTAGATCGACACTTCGAAACCTACTGTGTTGGTTTTCATTGAATACTATTGTACAAACAGCAAATTATAACGAAGTTGTGTATGCGGACTACTAAAAAAACGAATCACCGCCACAAATATTAGCAGCGTACCATGATTCACGAATAATTCTTTATGAAAATTCCAAAAATATGTTTTTCCCGATTCGAAGTGTCGGTCTTTGGACTTTAAAATTTTGTAAGTTAACGATGACTTGCAGTTTCCTATTTTCATAAAAAGAGTGAATTTTAAGCTAAAATTTAGTTTTTTTCGACGCCCTACGTTTCCACAAGGACACAGGGCCGTTCGCCCCTGTTGATGGTTAATCGATTCACCTAAACTTAAGATTTGAATTCGCAATTTTTTGTATTATGTTTTCTAAAACTTGTATGTTTGGAGACCTCGATCGTGTTGACTGTCACTGTAGTAGCTCACATACCAGTGGCATTCCAGGCACGTTGTTTACTAGGAAAAGGCACGTTGCGGTAAATTGCATAAAAACCATCCAGTTGAATGGCGTCGTCCGATTTGAAGCGTATCCGCATGTAGCGTGTGGTACTTCGGAGTTTCGGAGGGAATATCCGGCCACAGAAACGGCCTATTAGTGGCGAATAATTGTAAGGTCCGTCACGTACTTCCAGAAAGTCATACTGGCAAAAGCACTCAATAGGCTTCTTAAGCGGGAATGGACTGCGCAGCAGGTGGCAATCGCGACCTTCCACGTTGAAACGACCGCGAAATTCCAGCTCGATCACATGGTCCGCCGGGGCTGAAACAATTCGTAGAAACATTGTGGTAAAAAGTCGTAATACATGAATTCCCAGGCGTAAACGTTGCACTGAGCGAAAGCGAAACCGCGCCGAAGTCACTTAAAAAAATTGTCAAATTTGTGGTTTTGTTTTTCGAGTTTTTTGTCAAAGCCGAAAATACGGAAAGAATGTCCAAGTTAATGTGTCGGTTCTTCTCGTTACTTTGAGCAAGTCAGCTCTAGTTTGCTGTGACAGTTCAGAGCGTGGGTGGTTGTGTTAGGCGGGAAGCCGAGAACAGCAGCTGTTCTGTGATGAATGTTGATGACCAATTAGTATACTATTTCGGGTAAGCCGTCGAAGCAAATCGATTAGGTTGGTTGAGCAAAACGAAAAACGTGAAATATTTTCAGAAGAATTCAGAAGCAAACCAGCATACATGATTAAAGTTTCCATGTTCGTGACCAGGAAGTACATACCAGTGATTAGTTTGTGGCAGTCCGTGTTATTTGGATAGGGTTCCGGGTAGAGAGGAGAAAAATAATCGGCGGTTGAAAGGCTGGACGATGTGGCGGCACAGTAGTCAACTTTTTCTTTATCTTCTTTCTGACAGTCTCCTGTAAAAAATGGCTAAAGCGAAGCCCGTGTATTCTGGAAGAAAATTTTTTGTACACAAAATCGGTAGCCTCCTCATACGTTGTCAAAAAATTTGCCGAGAGTTATTACAGTAGAGTTGACCCATTTTTCAGCGTTTATAAACGTACCTCTCCTGAGACGTAACAAAAATAGAAAAATAAAGATAGTGGTACGTTTAGACGGAAAGTTGATTGAAGGTCCGATCCGGAAGGCAAACAGCGCTGCATAGCATTGTCGAATTATAAAGCATGTCGATTGCAGCATCACTTCCCGTATTGACTGAGAACCCACAGTTGACGACTACAAGTGCTTAAATCCTTGTCCACATCCAGCCTGTAGCGAGCAGTCCCTTTTCCCGTTACGCAAAGGCCGTGCACTACACTGGCAACCATTTGATCCAATTTGCCCGCACACAAAGGCGACCGTCTGCTGCTGTTCACTCTGCACTAATCAGAGATCGAACATAGCCATAATAATTAGACGCTCATTTGTCGTCACATGAAGGAATTCGAGAGCCTTCTCCACATTGCAACATGTTTCGCTCAAAACGCCGTGACGGAAATATATTATAGACACAGTAGGCCGTCGCCGTAATGTTTACACTGCCGAAAGAGAAGAACGTCGAGAAGCAAGTCATTGAAGTCAAAGATATCTCCGTTGCCGCCGTCTTGAAGGCTTCCTGTCTTGTTCTTGCTTGCGGCAGCCGGCATGCAACGCAGTAGTGTTTCTTCGGGGGTAATTTTAACGTATGATTACGTGTTCCAAGACTGCCTTCTCCGCTTTATATTTCCGTCATGCCGGCTATGATCCGTCGACTTCATCTGGAATTATAGTACAACAGTGGCGCAATGGACGAGACATACGCATCTCCTTGTTGTCAGCTTCATTTTGGATTATTGTCGCTTGATTCCTCCAACTGGGGATTAGCCAAAAGACAGTTGCCGCTGACTGAAGCATGACAGTTTTCATTACACGCTGAGCTGCACACAAACCACTAGGCCTTCCGCTCCGATTAGCCATCAAACCCAGCTATCTGCTTGTTGAACAGATAACCACAAAGAACCCAGTGAAGTAACGTACCGATCTCTTGATAGTTCATATCCCACCAAAACTTCCTCGTCCGCTCAAACACGGAACAAATTCTACAGCAAATTCCGACCAAAAAAACGTGGAAACGGGCCTGTTTCGAGGGATTTCATAGATGGTCAATGAAACACAAACAAGATTTCCGAAGGCGCGAAAACTTGATGAGCAATCGCTTTCAACAATTTGTGAATACAAGAATCGGCTTCTCATATTCTTTCTATGAACCTAACCAGAAAAACCATCAAGTTGCATATACTAATTGGAACAGTTCTCCGCGGAAGCCCAGTTGAGAGAAAGGGATTAACGGCGATAAACGAAGCCACGCAACATAAAGCAACGAAGTCGCGGACGAAGCCGAGAGGCAGATAAGCCTCCCCTGCAGCTTGATGTGGGGCAATTGGATGGGAAGGGAACAGGCATGAGTGACGTCTGCTAATGGCGTCCCAGTCTGGAGTGCACTACTTCGTGGGCAATATTAACTAGCCACATTAGTGGCAAGTGGAAAGTTGCCGCCAGACAGTTGGCTTCCCGTGGTTCCCGTACTCGACAATAGGCCTACGTCAATCATCTATCATATCCCACATTCGACAGGCTGTCATATCTGCATTGTGAATATTTCATAAGTTTGACACTGGATTATGGATGTATTTCACACGTCCCAAAGACGATGGCAAAACCGGCGATTCGATACTCATATTCTAAACTATCGATATTATTAACCCTCGTTCTTCCAGTAAGAAGAATACAAATAAATAACATTTTTTCTGATAAAACAATATATATTCAACAGGGGAAATTAGGCTTCGGTAGTATTCAACCACGTTTCATCGCTAATCGAGAATAGCGAGCCTGCCGGCGATCTAGCGACGGTCTGTATGTTCATTGTAGATTGTGACGTGGAAGAAGGCAGAGGCTGTATTGTAGTTGTTGCGGCTATCGACTCATGATCAGCGGGCTGCATCGTGTCGTGGAAAGCGCCACCTGTGTAGTCTGGAGCGTACCCTTGATTTTCGAAAGCAACTGTGGAGCTAGTTGCAGAGCTGTTCCCAAAACTAATGCGACCGCTACTGTAGACCAGCTTCTTGCTTTCCCATATCTTACGATAGTACTGGGCAATGATAAGGAAGATAACCACCAGAACGACAGCGGCGATAAACATGAAGACGATACCAATCAACAGCTCAATACTTATCAACCGACCTACAACACGGAACGGTCACCACCCGTAAACAGGAAACGCATTGGATCAGTGGCATTCTTACACTCAGGATTCCATTGACTTCCCTGCAGCGTTGAAACTACGCGGGTGTTTGACATAGTAACGTTGTCGATCTCAGGGAAAGTTTCGTTCAACTGATGCGATGGACAAACCACGCGATCCGAGTCCTCCGACGCGTCACACATTTGTCTGCGTGGAACGAAACCGTTTAAGGTAGGACACCATAAATCGTCACCATTCTCCGAACCTTCAGAAGAATCATCTGTGTAAATTGGTATAAGCAAGTCCAGCATGAAATTGTCTGTACCGGTAAGGACTACGAAGTCCATGACGAGCGGTCTGACGGAGTTTACCCTAGACGTGGAATTTGTTCTGTATGTTATAGTGAGAGCGGTGACTCGCATCTCCGCATTCAGGGAGAAGTCGTTGGTCAGGACTTGTTCGCAGGACGAGGGTAAGCCTTCGTTACACGTGGTGTTGTTGGACAGAGTCTTCACCCACAGAATCGAATCTAGAGGGGCTATGTTCGACGAATTAGGATGGTACCTGTGGTGCTCGTGAAAATCGACAACTTCATCTTCGAGTAAGTCGACTGACCTGCAAAGCAAAGCCTGCATCAGTCGTTTTCTCGAGACAAATTGAGTTGAATGTTCGAACAGAAAGTTATACTTTACGTTGAAGTAAATGAAAGAGTGGCCAAATGATTCGCACGACGCACTGTCGAGGACGATTTTCACTTGACAGCTGGTATCACTTGGACGTTTGTTAAATTCCATGGTTCCTACTCTTCCTGCTACACCAGTTTGACACGGTAGAACGATCCGACGCTCAGCACAGTCGTCTCCCAGATTATCTGCAAAACACTTCGCCATGTTTCGAGAAAACTAAACTTGATATTCAGAGGAATAAACCCACAGTAAACGGGACGAACGCCCTCTACGGTCGGCTGAATAAAAGCAAGTGCACTGAGAAGAAGAAAATGGACCGAGTACGAAAACTCCATTGTCACAATACGGTCGACTCCTGCTCGTTCTCAAATGTAGTCGATCCTTCTTCACGCTAATTAGCGAGGGGGAGAGGTGGTTCGACAACCCAGCAGAGGTCCGACGCGCCGTACCACTGTTGACGCCGATAACAGATACACCGCACTCAAGTCTGACTAATCTTGCCAACTTTGTTTCTGGCCTTGCACTACACGGAACAATGGAGATAATCTTAGCACTCAGACACTGCACGCTGCAGATATTCGGCAGTGATGGCTATATCTAACTAGCTAAATAATCATGTCAGTTACGAGGTATTGTATAGCCCGGTAGCTTTCTGGTATCATAAGATTGAACGTTCTGTGAAAATCTTGACGCCCTGCTTGCCAAACTTGACTTTGCGGTTGGAAAGAAACACGAGGTGCGCTAACAAGATGTAGAGTGTAATAACTCAGCTGTTTCCGGAAATCTAACGCCACCAGTAGGCTCGAGAGTCATGACGGAGCATCCCTTCTGGCATCTTATCATAAACGTCAAAGCTTTAACAATAATGCACCACTGGCGTCAAACGCCCTAGTCTCCTCTCAAATCTATGAAAGACACGGGGTGAGCATGGATAACTAAATGGTTTCATTCACTTGCTCGCCGGTAGATACTTCTGCTTCGTCACCAGCTTTTTGGTGTTCGGTCAAACTGAGCAGCGACATTGGCGGTATTGAGTTTAGCGTTAGACCGCATCAGTGCTTAAGCTTCTTTCGAAGTTTCTCGCTTGGATTACTGTTTGCCAAGAAACACTTCGTAAGTGCGTGCGTATCGGTGACAAAGCAAATGGGGCTCTCCGAAACTCGAGCTTAAAGAAATTGCTGGTTTTCGACTCGTTAGTAAATTGTCATGCCAGCCGTACGGAACCGCCCTCGCAACAGACTTCAGATCCCCAAGGAGGTTCTCGCTGCATAGTATAATGCATCGGTATGTTATTGCTGATTACTATTTCATTGGTAATCCGTGCGGCCATGATTCGCCCGTTAATGTTCATCAGTGCGGAATAATGATCAGTGCTGATGTCTGGCAAACGACGAAGCAGGTCATGACCCAAATGCTCGAACTCCCCTAATTACAGGGCTTACAAAGGTTCATCTTACCGGATAAGTCCGGTAAGATAAACCAGACCGGAACAGCGCAGATAGGTTGTTGGGTAAATCGGGCGTAAATGTTTTCCTGGTACTGTTGTTTTCTCGTAAGCAACGCTTATCGAAGAACCTTGATGGGCCATTTTCTTTGCTTACAATCTCGACAGAACAAGAGAGTGCGACGTCTTGATGGAACTAACCGGACATAGGATACAGTTTCCGCTTTCCAGGATCTGCGTCAAGTTCATTATATCGAGACACGTTCATGTTCATGTTCTGGCGCAGTTGTTCACTAGAGTCAGATTTTTCCGCGTTGTCATTACCCGACCTTCTACATATTACCGAATTGATTGGCTCTGCTCTGTGCCGATTTTTCCCGTGACACTATCAAAACTTCCAGGAATGAATAACACGACATTTTCCTCCAATACAGAACTCGGCTGGGTTGGTGTCAACGCAGTCCTTCATTGCTTTGCTCTTCTGACCAACTTGACCTTTGTCATGGTGGCTGTCATTGATCGAACAGGTCTTGCTGGACCTCGGCTTCTCATTCTAAACCTGGCAGTGTGCGGCCTTATCCTCTCTGCCGGTTGGTATCCAGCCACAACCTTCATGGCTCAACGCTGGCAGCCTGACCCTCCGCCTTCTTGCTCATTCTTCGCAGGCACCATCTTCTTCGTCACTGCCACCAACTGGTCCGATGTCCCGCTGGCTATCAACCGCATCGTGGCCATCTGTTTCCCACTCTACTATCGCTCGTTCAACACCCGGCTAGTTTCCTGCGTCATGATCATTTTGAGCTGGGTCGTTCCGCTGGCGCTGGTCCTTCTGACGTTCTTTAGAATTGGCGCGGCTTTTGTTGGTGCGCCATATGGTACATGCGTCATTCGAGCTCTTCGGCCTTTCGGAAAAATTTACAGTTTTGTTCCGGCAGTCATTCCGTTCGCGCTAGTTGGATTGGCGTGCTGTGAGCTGTTCACAGCGGCCCACCTGAAGACAAGGGTTTCCAATAAGTTGTCTACCAGATCGAAGCGGCTACTCAAGCGACGGTTGAATATTGCTACAGCCATGTTGGCTACCTTGATGTGGCACGTGCTGATGTCCTTTCCGATCATTTACGTGTCATATGGCTTGCCGCAGGTCATTTCACAGAAACCATGGCTGGGCAACGTAATACGAGGCTGCACCACGCTGGAATTTGCGATTAGTCCGGTAAGTTAAACCAGACAGAGATAACGAAAAGATTGATAGATTATTGGGTGAATTTGGCGTTAATGTTTTGCAGGTACTGTTTCTTCTCGTCAGCAAAGCTTATCGAAGAACCTTAATGCGCCATCCTCTGTGTTCACGATCTCGACAAAATAAGAGAGTAGGACCTCTCAGTGGAACTAACCGGACTTACAATCCATCTGAGCTAGGCTTGGCACGGATAAGATAGGTCTTTATTCATTTTCTATCCGTGGATTTCGTGTTTTCGGGTAAAAAAGTGGATAAGGACGAAAAAACCGGATAAGAACCACAGCACTTTGACTGATTGTTCGCATTCATCATTATAATTATTAATCATTTGATCTATATAATTTGATTGTTAACTTTTTGATTGGCTGCTACGTAGTAAAGGTCAACTGCCCTAATTTTTCTTAGTATTGGTCCATCTTTTCATGGTTTACACAATAGCGGATAACTTTTAATGGTGAGTATGTATTCTTGTTGTTGTGTACGCCGCTGTTTGTCTTGAGTTTCCTGTTTCCCACTCTTGTTACGTGCAACGGTTCGATGAAGGTGCCATGTGCAGACAAGGTCACCTGCAGAAACGGTCACCTGCGGACAGGTGCCCACCCATCTTCGTTCCCAATTAGAGTTGAACGTATTCGATTGCTGTGCGGAAGTGATACCGACAACTTCTCGGGCTGGGCCTTCCGAAGATCAAGCAGCAGTAACTATTTCCCCATCTCCAGCTAGTGGCTCTAACCAGTATGGAGGACGAGCGAATGCGTAGACGCACAGGGTTTGCGAGTACAGTCCTGCGGCTCGGTCGAATACGCAATTAGCCCGGTAAGCCAGACAGGAAGTAGGTCAGATACTGGTCACGTTTCAGATCCGCTGGAAAACATCTATTTTGCGGAGCCTTTTTCTCCTTATCAGCAACTCGTTCAGAAGAATCTTGAAGCGTCATCTATTGTCTACTGGGATTTCCGGGGACCATAAAACTGCGCCGCTTAGTCGATGTATCCGCACCGCTAGGGCGCCCCATTGGGAAGAATGAGTTGGCACGCATAACATGTTCCCACTCGCCTTACTGTTATTTGGCCGTCGCAAACTATCAATATGTAGCGGCGACATTCTTTCACTTCTCCACGATGCTTTACACCTTCAACGACAAGGCTTCTTTTGTCCAGTTCAAGAAATTAGGATTCAGCAAGCCTTTGTCATGTTAAGTACGAGGAGAGAGGTCTTACTTTGCCCAGCGTACAACTTTGCGCATGTACGTCACCTCTACGTCACGAAGCCTAAGAAGCCTGCACGTAGCTCGTGACGTAGAGTGAGGAAAGTTGTACGCTGAGCAAAGTAAGACCTTGCTCCTCGTAATCAAATAAATATACGACTGCTCGAGTTCTAATTTGCTCTGAATTTGCTTAATTTGTTTTGACTATCGTGTTTGATAAAATGACAGCCAGAGACATACCAGGACACTGTATCAGACATGTGAAGTCTCCTTTCGCGCATATTTATACCTGTCCTTCAGAGCACAACGCTTGTCGCGACTTATGTTCATCTCAACCGCAAGTGAGCAATTCCCAACCATGAGGGCTCCCCTCTGCGTTCTTGTCTTATGGGTAGGTTTTCTGAGTTGTTTCCTCTGTTTCGACGATGGACACAGAAAAGCGAAACTTGGCCCAGCTGCAATCGAGGGGAAAATCTCAGGCTCATCAACGACATGACTTTGGCGGAAAAGCTCGGCCAACTGCAACAGCTTTCGGGAACGTGGTATGGTGAGGTGGCAGACTACGACATCCCTCCAATAAAGCAAGGCCTTGCCGGCTCTATCCTCAACGTCCACGGGGCGGCTAGGACCAACCAGATTCAACGTTGGGCTCTGGAGTCGCGACTAAAAATTCCAGTTCTTATTGCCGTCGACGTCATTCACGGATTTCGTACACTGTTTCCCATCCCTCTGGATGAAACGGCCAGTTGGGACCTCGAAGCCGTAGAGCAGGCAGCTGCCATCGCAGCAGCCGAAGCGCGCTCTGTTGGAATCCATTGGACCTTTGCGCCCATGTTTGACGTCATGCGGGATCCTCGCTGGAGTCGCATCGTGGAAGGATCTGGTGAAGATGTTCATCTGGGAAACTTGATGGCTAAAGCTCGAATCCGTGGATTCCAGGTCAGTTGTCAGGACAGTCGAGGTCAAGGTGAATACACTCTAATGTCACGCTTCGGTGTGTTTCAGGGTACGGATTACAGTGCGCCCGATAGGGTCCTGGCCTGCGCCAAGCACTTTGCTGCCTACGGAGCAGCTGAGGCCGGTCGGGATTACAATGGTGCCGACATGAGCGAACGAAGACTGCGAGAAATCTACCTCCCTCCATTCAAGGCCGCCGTCGACGCCGGTGTCGGGTCTTTCATGACCGCATTCAACGACCTCAGTGGTGTGCCGGCAACGGATAACAAGTTCTTACTCACCAAAGTCTTACGTGACGAATGGAAGTTTGACGGACTGGTAGTGTACGACTGGGATGCAGTGTACGAACTGATAAACCATCAGTATGCCACAAATAAGAGCGAAGCAGCCATGCACGCCGTCAACGCCGGAACCGACATGGAGATGAACAGTCGCACATATGTTACCCACGGCGCCCAGCTCATCCAGTCGGGCAAAGTGTCCACTGGGACGGTCAACACTGCTGTACGAAACATCGTGCGAATTAAATTCCGTTTGGAACTGTTTGATAACTCTTTCACTGATGAAACACTCGAAAGCCAGACGCTTTTCAAAGAAAAATTTGTGGCCGCTGCGAGGAACATTACAGCTCGCACGATGGTCCTCTTGAAGAACGAGAACAACCTTCTACCCGTTAGTACAACCATTGGAAAGCTCGCCGTGATTGGTGGACTGGCTGCGGATAAGTATGAGACCACCGACCACTGGCCTGGCGACGTTCACTGGCAAAATTTTGTGACTATGCTGGATGGTATCATGACCAAGTTGGGAGTTACCAGTACCAATGGTCAAGTCACTTACGCAGAAGGTTGTGACGCGTACTGCTCGAATACTTTGACGTTCGACAACGCCGTTCGTGTCGCACGAGCAGCTGACTTCGTGGTGGTGGCCGTTGGTGAGCCCAGAGAATATTCAGGGGAAGCCGGCTAAATGGCTAACATGGACTACCCGGACATCACCTAGAACTGGTCCAGCGAGTGCATAAAACCGGGAAACCATACGCTGTGGTGCTGGTCAACGGTCGACCGATGACGATTGAATGGCTGGCGGAAAATGCGCTAGCCATTCTGGTCACGTGGCGCTCCGGCTCGATGGGTGGTCACGCGGTGGCGGATGTGCTGTTCGGAGACGTGAATCCGAGTGGCAAGTTACCAATGTCGTTTCCTCGAAATGTCGGCCAGATTCCAGTCCATTATGACCACAAGAACACGGGAAGACCGATTGACAAAGCAAGCGGATCGCTGACTGAACGCTACCGCTATCTCAATACGCCGAACTCGCCGTTGTATCCTTTCGGCTTTGGTCTGAGCTACAGGACTTTCGTAGTCGAGCACTTGCAGTTATATGTCCCGACTGTAGCAGCGGACCAGGACGTGCGGTTGGCAGTGACTGTAAGGAATGCCGAACAGCGAGACGGTCAAGAAGTGGTGCAAGTGCATGACGACTGGCGCTGGAAAGTGGAAGCCGGTGTATTTGAAATTTACGTAGGTGGCAACAGTGACGCCAGCCTGAAGGCCACTCTGACCGTCGCAAACACCCTTCGTGAACCTGTCGAGCACCCTGCAGCCTCTCCAGCCTGAATAGTTTCAATGCTACCTAATGCGCGCAAGACACTAGAAAATGGGACGACTGTTGAGAAAAACAGCAGTGCCTCCTTGATCCCATATAGGAGCCCGAATAAATGCTGAGTCATTTTTCTTGTCTCTTCGAACCACCTCCCTCGAATGATTGTGATACATGCGCCTATCGCCGACCGATCCTATCGGTATTCCAGCCTACTGGCTATAGGGCTAAAGCCACCAATAGGCACAGTCTCATCATAGTCTCAAATTCTCCGAATCATCTTCCATGATACCTTTATGGGAGTGTCCATGCGCCGTTAGTACCTTGCACTGACCTCCAACATTGGTTGGTATAGTGTATGGTTGGAACAGTGTATTGGTAAGAGTGACATTATATGCACAAGAATAGGGGACGACTGGACCCTGGCTTTCAGGTACGCGCAGCGTGTTGCTGACCATAGCTACGTCAGTACATTAGTAATGTACTGTAGTAATGTACTGTAAAGCTTCTTGAACTTCGCGACCTGCGTCACAGTAAGCGTGTTGTATGCCCCATCATACCCATAAACTGTACGCGTACTGTAACGTCAGTTCGCGATGTATGCGAAAACAGAATGCGAAAAGTTAACCGAAGAACTTGCGGTAGCCGCGTTCGGCGGAAGGGGAATGCAGGACATCGTCCGCTGAAGCAAAAGCTTTCTGTAGTCGGAATGCATAATTTCCTGTGATACATATGTGATATATTTATGTAGTTCGCCCATCTGATAACTGTTACGCGCAGCTGAAGAAGAACTTATGCAAAGAAGGCTGTAGTAAATCCCTGAAAGCGGAGTTATCAAAAATCTTTTCTTACAGGGTGTCCCGGTTACTCCCACGAGTGGATGACTTTCTTCGCTTTGACATTCAGAGCACTGGGCAGAAATTACATGGCGTTAACACCAATCACTGGCTATCGCAATGCTTTGTTTTGATTAGACAATCAAAATCGCCTGGTCCATGATCAGCTTATTATGATCAGTGGATTAATTTCGTCATCCGATTTCCACTTTCGGGGCAATTCGGCCCACTTAGTCTCCGATCGGCACTCACCCAGACTGGTCTTGCAAAGCGGAAGCCTGCCGATAGAAGCAATCAAATGCAGAAGAGCGCTTTGGCGGGCACTTACTACCAACCATCTTCCTCCAACCTCCGTACATGTGACAACATCGGCGCACGCTTAACGCTCTTCGTGTTGATTACGTAGCTGAAACTGGTATCACAGTCTTTGGCATTGTCAGTTGTCACGCTTTACATTCAGATCAATGGCTTATCCGCTGCTCAAGCTGTAATTCACTTTGCTGTGACTACGAAACTGATAAAAGTGACAACTGAGGAAATACCTACCCAGTAATTTGGATGTAAGCGAGTGTCGAGCCGGTAGACATAGCCGCATTTATTCAGTCTTCTGCTGAAGGACCAGGTCACTTAGAACAGTGTCAAGCTCAGAACCCATCGGCTGGTCCCAAGTCAGATTTTGTACCAGTAGTTACAATGAGGAGCCTCATCTACTTAACTTTGTCATGTACTCTTTTATCCACTTGCGTATTCGGGTATCCTCACGGACAGAAGAACCCGAAACTCAGCCCTGCAGAGATTGAGGAGGAAATCTCCAGGCTTATCAATGACATGATCCTACCGGAGAAGCTCGGTCAGCTGCAACAGCTCGCGGGAGATTGGTACGGAGAGGTGGGTCCCAGTGACATTCCACTGGTCAAACAAGGTCTAGTCGGATCTATCCTCAACGTCCATGGAGCTGCGCGAACCAATCAGATTCAACGCTGGGCTCTGGAGTCGCGACAAAAGATCCCTGTTCTGATTGGCTTCGACGTCATTCACGGATTTCGTACACTGTTTCCCATCCCTCTGGGTGAAACGGCCAGTTGGGACCTCGAAGCCGTAGAGCAGGCAGCTGCCATCGCAGCAGCCGAAGCGCGCTCTGTTGGAATCCATTGGACTTTCGCCCCTATGGTGGATGTCATGAGAGACCCTCGCTGGGGCCGTGTGATGGAAGGCTCGGGCGAAGATGTCTTTTTGGGGAGTGAAATGGCGAAAGCACGAGTTCGTGGATTCCAGGTTGGTTTGACCGGAAAAAAAATTTGATTTGCTTGAGTCTTTGTTCTTGGTGTTCGATGAAACTTCAAAGATTCAAAATCTGAAATGACAGTGTACTATTCAAAGACAAATGACTTCGTGGGCTTTGTTCGGTTCCGTGTTGCTAATATGCATTTGTTTAGGGCGGCGACTACAGCGCCCATGACAGAGTCCTGGCCTGCGCCAAGCACTTTGCTGCCTACGGAGCAGCTGAGGCCGGTCGGGATTACAATGGTGTTGACATGAGCGAACGAAGACTGCGAGAAATCTACCTTCCTCCATTCAAAGCCGCTGTCGACGCCGGTGTCGGGTCTTTCATGACCGCATTCAACGACCTCAATGGTGTGCCGGCAACGGGTAACAAGTTCTTACTCACCAAAGTCTTACGTGACGAATGGAAGTTTGACGGACTGGTAGTGTCCGACTGGGACGCTGTGTTAGAACTGATAAACCACCAGTACGCTACCAACCAAAGCGAAGCTGCCATGTACGCGCTCAACGCCGGTACCGATATGGAAATGGCTAGTCGCACTTACGTCACGCACGGTGAACAATTGATCCGGTCGGGTAAAGTCTCTATCGAAACGGTTAATACTGCTGTCCGAAACATACTTCGAATCAAGTACCGTATGGGCTTGTTTGACAACCCCTTCATCGATGAGAATTTAGAGAGCGCCACACTATTTAAACAGGAGTTTTTAGACGCTGCCAGAAACATCACAGCTCGTACTTTTGTCTTGCTGAAAAACCAAGGGAATATTTTACCGATCAGTAAAAGTATCGGGAAGCTCGCTGTGATTGGAGGACTTGCAGCGGACAAGTTCGAAACAACGGACCACTGGCCTGGCGACGTTCAGTGGCAAGATTCGGTGACAATGCTGCAAGGTATCATGACCAAGCTTGGTGTAACCGATACCAATGGACAAGTCACTTACGCTGAAGGGTGTGACACTTACTGTAGGAACACTTCGGTGTTCGACCGGGCTGAGCAGGTTGCCAGACAAGCTGACTTCGTGGTGGTGGTAGTTGGCGAGCCGAGGGAGTATTCAGGTGAAGCCGGTTCGATGACCAATATTGGTTTGCCAGGATACCATTTAGACCTGGTGAAACGAATCCATTCGACTGGGAAACCATACGCTGTGGTGCTGGTCAACGGTCGACCGATGACGATTGAATGGCTGGCGGAAAATGCGCCAGCCATTCTGGTCACGTGGCGCTCCGGCTCGATGGGTGGTCACGCGGTGGCGGATGTGCTGTTCGGGGACGTGAATCCGAGTGGCAAGTTACCAATGTCGTTTCCTAGAAATGTCGGCCAGATTCCAGTCCATTATGACCACAAGAACACGGGAAGACCGATTGACAAAGCAAGCGGATCGCTGACTGAACGCTACCGCTCAAAGTACATCGACTCCTTGAACTCACCACAGTATCCGTTCGGGTATGGCCTAAGCTACACCAGGTTTGCTTTTGAGAATCTGCAGCTGAATACCACGAGCATAACTGCGGAGCAAAGTGTGCAGGTTGGCGTGAGTGTGCGAAACACCGGACAGCGAGACGGTGAAGAGGTCGTTCAGGTTTATGTTCGGGATGTCGCAGCCAGTATTACTCGGCCTGTTCGTCAACTGAAGGCTTTCAAGAAAGTCAAGGTAGCGGTGGGTCAAACGGTGCGCATAGAACTTATACTCAAACCGGAAGATTTGGGTTTCCTGGATGACAACTGGCAGTGGAAAATCGAACCTGGCGTCTTCGAGATCTATGTCGGTAACAACAGCGACACAACCATGCAGGCAAACCTAACAGTTACAACTGCTGCATCAGAGGTCATCGGCACTAGTACTGCTACTGCTGTCCCGGTTACAAGTTCAACCACCGTTAATATTGGGTAAGTCCGCCAACTGTTTAGTATTTCAAGAAGGGTTTGGAAACAATTATGCTCAAAAGTTCTAAACCTCTGGATCTGCCATTTTCCTTTGCTCGTTTTCGTGGTTTTAATACTGATAAGTTTGATAGCGTTTAAGTTCGGTCGGTCTTCGAGTGTGGTGTCGCAATTTGTATAACTCTGCACTTTTCAGGGAATCGTCGACTCACGGAGCCGCATCGTCCATCCAGTTCTCTGTGCCACTCATAGCTATCTTCTTACTGCTTGTGTTCTAGCTACGGCGTAATTGATTCGTAAACTTTGACCATTCGGAATCGTCTCCAATCGAAATTCACGATAGCCAAAACCAATTTTATTGGACGCGTCAGATACCAGCTTCATGGGCGATCTGGCTGTATGATCCTTTAGATTTCGAGAAAGAAGAAAAGTATCAAAGAGTTCTTTGTAACTTCATGACAAAGGTTCGTTAGCGAAACGTACATTGGCGTACGTACTTTAACGATTTCTTCGAGTGGTAGTGGCGTTATATTTTTGGTGGTAGTTGCTTGGGAATTCACGTTGTGATGGTTGTCTTTTCTGGAATATTTAGTCGGAAGTTTGAATACTTGTGTTCGGTCGCATTTTGTTATCAATTTGGTCTTTGGTACTTTGGTTCTCAATACTTGTGTTTGAATACTTGTGTCCAGTTTTTGATACATGAACGTCGGCAGGGCCTCGCTTTCTTCAGACTCTGACACAGAGCCTGTAGCTCGCCGAACCAGGATTCACGGACCTACGGCTGATGACCAACCTAATCCTCCAGTCCTTACGGTTCCCTCGCGTCGTAAACGAAAGACGCGCGCTAAGGCGACTCCGGCTCGTCAACGTTTCCGGAGGTCCAACACAGGCTCAACCGCCCCACGAGTGGCACGGGCTCTTATGGCCTCGGTGTCCGCCAGCTCCAGCAATCTCCAACCATCGTCCGAGGACTGGTGTGCGCTCCAAAACGAAGTTCGCCAACTCTGTGTTGAGGTCTCCAACTCTCTTCGGCACCTGTTTCCACGTCAAAAACAACAACCGCCGTACTACCCTGCTCGGATCAACACGCGCACCATCCGTGACTATGCTCGAGGATTCAACTGTCGATGCACCATCTTCCGCGCCCGTCATCGCATCTAGCTCCAAGCCCGCTCAGGTCCTAGCTCTTCCTCCAGCTGACCTTCACCTGCCCGTTGTCGAGCCCGCACTTTTGGCCAAGTTACAGAACCCGTGTGAGTATGTCGACCTGGAGAATTGCCTGCCTCAGAACCGGGCCAAGTTCGGTGAAATCGAAGGACCCGCAACTTCAACGGGTCGCGGTCGCGGGGCTGGACGTTCTGAAAAGCATCGTATTCGATCTTTTGACGATTGGGCGGAAGCCTTGTCTCTGTTCTCCCGTTTTCGTGGCTACTATGCCCCGGAATTAGCTTCTCCAATGGTTGGATACATCAATGTGATCCGAAAGCTGTCCAAACAGTTTCCCTTAGCTACCTGGCAAGCTTGATACGGATGCGGCGACACCAACCATCTTCTGCCCGCTCGCCCGAGACGATTGCTACCCAGGGCTCCTTTTGCGTACCAACAGCTATTCGTCCCTTGCTACCCATATCCGGATCGCGGCTATGGCTACCAAGGGCACCACCATTTAGCATTACAGCGGGTAGTAGTTGGCCAAGGAACGGGATACGGTTTTTCCACAAGCTCCTTTCGGATGGTCGAACCCTCAGAATCCTGTTTCTGTTAGTTACGAAACCAAAAAGCAGTCTTAAGTTATATCTCCCAGCGCTGAAGTCTGTCAGGCTTATAATCCTGGTTATGGTGAAGGCCCGTGGTGCCTCGATGGTCGGTCATCTCTGCAATGTATGTTTTTCCAGAAAGCATAGAGCAGCCTTCCACAACACGGGTGTTAACCCTCATCCCGTCCAGTAGGTCCACATCTCTCAAACCTCAAATTTTCTCTCTTCTTCTACAACACTATCCCGATAAACATGCAGTTTAACGCTTCTGTAATGGGTTGACAAACGGGTTTAGCATTGGCTATTTCGGCCCGGCTTTAGCACGTTTCACAAACAATGCAAAAACCGCGGACCATCATCCGGATGTAATAGCCAGGTATATCAAGAAAGAAATCGAGGCCAAGCACACCGCGGGTCCTTTTCCCACTCTCTCGCTACCAAACTTCGTCGTGTCTTCGCTTGGTATTAGACCAAAGAAAACGGGCGGCGCTCGTTTGATTATGGATCTTTCTCGTCCCTTCCGAAATTCGGTTAATGACCACATTTCAGCAGACGCGTTCACATTGAAATTCTCTAATATTAATGAAGCAGTAGCGCTAGTTATTAAGAGTGGGAAAGGAGCGTTCATTGCTAAGATGGATGTTGAAAGTGCGTTCCGGCTAACTCCAGTTCGCAAAGAGGACTGGCACCTATTGGGATATTTCTTTGACAACGAATATCATTTCGACATTGTTTTTCCTTTCGGGTTACGATCGTCACCAGCGATCTTCAACCGTCTCTCAGAGTTCGTCAAATGGCTGCTGATACACAACGGTCCGACCATTGACTAGGTGCACTACATGGACGATTTCTTTGTCGTCTGTGATTCGGAACAGAAGTGTCACCAAGCCATGTTATACATGAAGCAACTGTGCGATGACCTTGGGGTACCGTTAGCCGACGAGAAAACGGGTCCTTCAACCAGCTTAACTTTTCTCGGAGTGGGGATTGACAGTGTCAAACAAACGTTACATGTGCCACAGCAGAAGATAGACGAATTAAAGATAGAATTTTCACTTTGTGACCATCGACCAGGGGCAACCAAGCGTCAACTTTTGTGTTTGATTGGGAAACTCAGTTCAATCAGGAAATGCATACCCGCTGGGCGGATATTTCTGCGTCGGATGCTAGATTTAGCCCAGAAACTCCGAGGTTTAGACCATACCATTCATCTCAACCAAGGGTTCAAGGCAGACCTGGAATGGTGGAAGCAGTTTCTGTCACTTTGGAATGGTGCAGCTTCGTTTTTCGAACCAACGTGGATTCTTGCGTCTCGGTAGTCTTTGTTCACTGATGCAGCGGGTCCGATAGGGTGTGGTGCGATTTGCGGTAACCAGTGGTTCCAATACAGGTCGCCAGACGGGGTACTGGCTCTTAATCCACCTATCGCCTGGCACGAAATGGTACCCATCTACCTATCATGTGTAGTCTGGGGTTCACAATGGCGCGGCAAGCGCCTGGAATTTTATCACGATAACCAAGCAACAGTCGCAGCATGGAAAAAGTTTTCAAGTCCCCACAAGGGTTTGATGGAGTTGATCCGACGCATTTATTTCCACGCAGCCAAGAACAACTTCACACTGAGAATTATGCATTTGCGCGGGGTGGCGAATGCTATCGCTGATTCCCTCTCACGTTCTCAAATGGAACGGTTCCGCACGCTAGCACCAAGACCCAATCATTCACCGGAAACAATAGACTCGAACCTCACAAAGTCACGACAGTCACTGTACATGCAAAACGACAAATGGATCGAAAGCTCGACCACTTAGTTGACAGCCTTATCGCTGCCCACCTGACTTGTGGCACGGGGCTTATGGAACCGGGGTTAGACGGTTCTTTCGTTTTTGTATAACTCAGCAGTATCTTTTCCTTCCATCCGATTCGACCACGCTGCATCGATTTGCAGCATTCCTTTTTGATGAAAAAGTTTCCGCGAGAACGGGAGCCGTTTACATAGCAGCAGTCCGGAAGCAGCATCTCGAACAACTGTTCCCTGATCCTTGTGCGAATGACTCTCATATGTCTTTGATTCTGAAAGGGTGGGCCAGACTGATAAAACCCCGTCCCGACCGGCGAAAACCCATTATTCGCAGTACAATGAAAATGCTCAAGCAACGCATTAAGCAAGAAGAAAAACTGGACTAATACGACAAAATCATGCTCTGGTCAGCATTCAACTTAGCCTTTTTTGGTTACTTGCGTGTGTCGGAGTACACAAGCTATTCCCAAAGCTGCCTTACTGACCCCCTATCCTTGTCGGATATTTTGATCTCCGACTATCTCCGCGTTTGCATCAAGCAAGACAAAACCAACTGTACTGGATTTCCTGTATACCTCAAGTTAGCTGCCACTGGCCATTCTTCTTACCCCGTTCGTTCTTTCTCGAAATATGTCATTTCTAGAAAAAATCTCAATTTCACCGATTCACCTTGCTTTATCTTTGAATCGGGAGGATTTTTAACCCGATGGCATCTAAAATTTTGACTAAAACAGTTTCGTGGGTCGAATTTTTCGTCGCACAGTTTTCGCATAGGCGCAGCAACGTCGGCCTGTGCATCTGGCATACCGATTGACTACATCAAGTTAGCCGGTCGATGGAAGATCAATGCTTACGCGCGCTACATTCGTCAAACTTCGTAGAGAGCTTCCTAATATCAATGTGGCTTCTCACGCTGTGGTTGTGCTTGGGGTGACCATCGCTCGTGTCGGTGTTGGGGGTGTCGCTCTGGCCTAAATATAGGGTCAGCAAACCTTGCGACCGGTAACAGTTTCAACTTGCCAGTGGACGCCTTCTCAATGCCGGCACTTGCGTCCGTGTTCATTTAGAGTAAATTACGCCAATGTCTTTAGATGCTCAACTTCCGGCCGAGGCGAGATGTGCGCACTCGTTCTCGATTTGCTGCGATGTGTCGAGCTCCATGTGGGATAGTACCCACCACCGGTCATCCTTATTGCGCCGTAGTCTGAGAAGCAAGTAAGTGTCAGTCTGCTGTTGTGTATTCTCTAAAGTCAGTCAAATTTGGTGGCTTGTCAGCCACAATGCGGATTTACCTTGTCATTAACATGGATAACGTAACGGTGAAGATCACAGCAACACTCGGGATTTAACCACATGAAAGCTCCAAAGTCAGTACTAAAGCATCAAGGGTAACCGACTTCGGTAAAACTTCTTTCAGTAAGATTGAAGTGCAAGACGTACCGAACCTACTCTTGTATCCTTGACAGGGATTCCCGTCTGGGCCGCTTGGAGGTCGATCGAGGACTGGCCATGCACCCTGCCATCTAACTTTCTTCACTTCTTTCAGTTCAAGTGTCTTCGGTACTTGTCTAAACACCGTCTGCAAAATATGCAATTCTTCAGAAGCTGGAAGCTGGCTGGAAGTCTACAGCCGATACGAGTTCTCACCTCAAAACCCCTCGAATCGCTTTTCATTTGCGCAACATCCAACGGAATTACCCGTTCGCCCATGTCGTTCAAAAAGATCCGCCCGGTTGGTAGGTCGTAAGTGCGGTTCAAATAGTGATTTGCCAAAGCAATCCCGTCAAAGAAATCGAAATCTGCATCGCGTGTATATACTTCAGTTATGACCTGCAAGTAGTCAAGCCCAGGCGCCGTTACGATCTTCGATGATATAGAACAATTTGAAAAGGCGTACCTGCGCCAGAATCATGAAGGCAGCATAGGAGCTTCCAACGTGAGGTGCCGGCTGGGTAGCAGATGAACAGTTGAAGTTTTGTCTTATTAACTAGAAGCTGATTCCAGTATACCTGCACTTACCGAAGTATTATTAGCGTAAGGGCGTCCGTATACGTCTGCCGCTCGCTGCCGCCAGATATCATTGTAACTTTTACACTCCGTACCAGCTGAGGGGCCGCATGAATACAGCGTACCAAGCCCCACCAGAAGCACTGAGTTGTACGCTTCTCGGGCTACCTTTGCGGAAAAACAAGCAAGCGCGTGCCGGATCAAACTGTAAAAGCACCTGCGGCTGAAACATTTCTCCTAAAATGTCAGTCGAATCATCGAATTTCAAGAAAAATTGCCGAATGCAGGGTGACGAAAGAGAGTCATCGAAACAAAAACCTGTCGCAAATGCGGGTTAAAACCACGTTCTGACTGAGCTCAGTTTCTCAACCCTACGAAAATGTGCAACCGTACGTATTCTCCGTTGGTCATATTGATGCTGCTTGCCACAATCTACAAAGAATACACGCGTGGCTCCAACGCCACTTCCTATCGAGGGCAAAGCAATAACGTCAAAGCCTTACCAGCAACGCGCGCAAACGGTCTGAGTGTCCGAGGAAAAAACAGACTACAAAAACGCCATTTGCGAAATCATCTAAGGTGCACGTAATTGTGGATCATGAAGTTACCCTGGCTAGTTTGTTGCAGTAGTTGTAAGACGTGCTGATAGTTGACCGGTGGGTGAGCAGAGTCGATGGTCAAATAGTGCACTTGATATCCCTTGCTGTCCGAGAGCTCGGCTAAAAGGAACTTCTCGAGCGGCTCAAAGAAAGGATTGCTTCCTCGATCCACGAGGATTAACACAGTCCTCCAGCAGAATTTCTGCATGAAATCAAAGCTGATCTTCACAAACGTCGACACCGTGTTGACCGTCGTTGTTATCCGCGTTGGGTAAAGCAATCTAAGCCAACTATCCAAAGACTCAACACTATGAAATCAAAGAATAGATTTACCGATGATGACAGACAATGTGAATTTCCAGAAATGATAACCGTTCAGAGGACCGTGAACAACTGCTCGCCGGTGCCACGTTCAAGGTACCTGTTAACGAAGACGATATTCCATTCTCTTGCCAGACGCGCCAGCTGTGCGGCTTCCAAGCAGCCTAAGATACTATCAATATGAAAATCCGAAGCCTGCTGGCTGAAAAGTATACAAGGCCGTACTCGATGTTCCAGTTTGATACTGTATTTCCGAACGACTGGGAGACGGCCGCTAAAAACATTCACATAGACTTAAAGACCAAACGTCACCCGTACGTACCTCCTGTCATCAGGGTCGTAACATATACCTGCTCGACTGATTTCGCTGTGGTTTGTGCTGCTGCGACCAGATGATAGTAGGTTTCGGCGACCAATCTTTCGACGTTGTCGCTCCATTGTTTGCAGTCAGTTATGTTCAGTGCAAGTGAGGAGATTACACTTGTTTTAACACGAAGAGCACCGAATGAACGCTGGATGTCTTCCAAGGCGGAATCGAAAGCAGGACCTATATGGTGATAAGTTCCAACAATGTATGGCGAATACAATGCGGGAACGATGACATAGACATCCAACTGTTTTGGTTTGATGCGAACGTTTGCTGCGAACGAAGTGGATTCTAACGTACTCAAACGCAACAGGGCCACACTGGCGAATACGATATGAAACGACATGACATAATTTCTGATCAACTGCCGTGGAGAGCCAAGTTTATCACAACCATCTATCCAAAATTTCAGGCTCACTCGATCCGTGAGCCTGTTGAAAAGTACGCTTCGCTGTATTCGCTGTTGTTAGTATTTTCTGTCGATCGGTTCTCAGTTGTACACTGTTGTGAATCTTCAACCCAACTTCTTCCATGTATTCTGAAGCAGTGAGGCGTTCAGCTATTAATATGTATGCAGGACGTACTTGAAGATCTAATTTGCCTGAGCGGATGCGCTTGACTTCCCAGTGCGCCGCAGATGGGTACAAATGTCGTTTTTCTACCGAATGACTGACAGGACTGCCGGGTACAAATGCGCCTTTTCAGTCGGAATCCCTAACATGTTTTTTCGGCTTGAGGAATTTATCATGTACCAGTGAGTCCTTTTGCTGCTCCGCACTCTTTATACAGTACGGTGTATAATGCCGGCTGAAGAGCCTGGGTATTAAGTTATACCGTATGAATATCTACCCGTAGGATACGGTGTAGACTTTTCGCCCACGTCTCTACCGGGAAATCAATCGACGGTGAACTGAACAGAATTGGTCGTATGCGCGACGAAATTCTTACTGAAACCAATTATGCCGAAAATTCTAATTGGAGATCTTTTCCAATTATTTCTTTCGGTAATAAAGTCATATGGAGCACTTGTGAATAACAAAAGCCTCGGGCATAGCAGCACTCGGCGATTTCTGCCTACTCAAACTCGGACCTTCCCACAGTGCGAAACAAATCATGTTCCTCAAATAATATTTGCAGAACGAAAACCATGTTGGTGACAATGCTCATAAAGCATTCCCTCGTGTTTTGTTACGCTGTGGACGCTCTTCCTCGAGTAACACGCACCTCTGGTCCCTGTCGACTTCATTGACAAGAAGACAAAGAGGCCAGTTACTTGTTCTTTGTGTCGTTGAACATTTTTACGCCATCTGCATTGAAAGTGAGCGTGATGGCTTTTTTCGGGGACTCACGGTCGGTATAACACGTTGCAAGAACTCCTTATGAGCCGTCACCATCGTTATGATCTGTTCTGACATCGTGCTTACGACCGCTAGGTTAACCCCAAAAACGGATCTTTTTTTCCTGGAAACAAAACAGCTTGGTTTCTTCGGGTATTTACAGGTGAACATGTTGAGCCTTGGCTTTTGCACAACCGTGTCGAATTTTTGTCAGTGTATATTCTCAACTCCCCGTCATCTAAAAGATCGAATTTTTGTCAGTGTATATTCTGGAGATGACTGATCTCTTCAGCTCTCTTCTCTTTAAGAAAAAAAAAAATAAAAAAAATACTGAAATTTAACGCGAACGTCACCTGAAAGTTACCTGAAAGTTACTGCGTTACCGACAGCGATTTTACACACATACCGGTATTGAGAGTTGGGGAAAGTTCGGCGTCAGAGGATGTCCGGTGAGCATTCCGTAATAAAATGGTAGCAGAATATGGCACACCAGAATCCCCGTTCCAGACAGATCAGCTGTTTACCAGATACTCCTTCCAAGTCTCACATCGTTTGAAGGATGTCGGGAATTACCAAGAGCAGGGAACGGGATCAAGGACGGCAAGCGAATGTGCAAGGAGGTGGTCGGTTGCCACAAGCAGCAAGAACAGTTGAATAGCGAGGAAATTTTATTGTTTGATAATTTACAATTCCGAGGTTTAGCGCTTGCATCAGCCACCCACAGCATGCACTCGAGCCACGCATGCGCCGGGTGAGAAAAGTGTAACCTATGTAGTGGGAACATTATTCCCTCCGTTACAAAACGCCACGGTGAAATCCCGGGTGTATTGCATCCCGGGTGTACCTAGTCCCGGGTGTACCTAATCCCGTGCAACGTATATTCCGGGATGGAAAAATCGGGATTAATACAAAAATCCCGGGAGCATGAAATATCGGGGAACCCTAATTCCGTGCTACGTATATCCCGCGATCGACAAATTCCGAGATTCGTACAGAAAACCCGGGAGGATGAAATCTCGGAGGATCTTCACAGTAATCCGGCTCGGTATGTGTCCGGGTTAAGAAGTCCCGGTGATCCCTGCACCATTCTTAAAAATCACATTCTCTGTCGAGACTCGCTTCCGGGATCCGCGAAATTTCTTATGTCTCATTTGAACATTATGACAGTTTTGTGGGTTTCCACTTTGTTCGAAACTTGATCTGTTCGAAATCCCTATACTATTGCGGTCACGAACGTGGACACATGGCAAGTCAAACAATCAAAACTGACTGTGTGACGTGACGTCACGGCAATCAAAAGCCTTGATCAACGTTTCCGGTTCAGTCAGCTGTTTCAGGCGTAACAGGTCTTCCTTTGTGACCGGGAGTCTTTCTGTGATCTCTTTTGTGATATCCATGGTTACCTCAGTCATTGTGTTATATAATAGAGTTTGCGATGAGTCGAGGCTAGAGGGTGAAGGACGTGGTAATTTAGATTTTAGAGTGCTTTCCAATAAATTTCATCAAAACTTTTGATTGCAGTACCGCCCCAAACTCCGCCTTCATTTTGATCGATTGATTTGCCGTGTCTCCACGTTCGTGGCCGCAATAGTATCTGTCAGGGTCTGTCTCTACTGAGGCGTTTCGAATCAGCGCGCTGAGTCTTCTTGTACACAGTGCGACCGTTATGGATCGAATTCGAAAGATGGAAGAAGCACTGTACGAGGTAAACGTCCTAGTTCGCGCAGGGGTGTTTTTGGGACAGAATTTAGGTGAATGATGTCTCAGCATCTGTTAGAGCTACCTACTTTCTTTCTGCTCCGTAAGACAGAAGAACCTCTTCCGTAAAGCTTGCAAACGGTTTGAGGAAGAGCAATAGCAGCAAGTTGATGGAATCGGCTTTGGCGAGAAGAGGGGTATGCGCAATGTTAAAAAGCCTAAAGTTGTATGAACTGACGTACGGCGAACAATCAAAATAGCCTGACTACGATGCATGAAATTTTCCCGCATTTTCTGGCGGTAGTTTCGGGAAGACAATTATCTCTTCCTCACCCCAATGCTGGTTTCGGTTGAAAACACGACGGATTTTCAGAAGAAACGAAGTCAAGTAGCGCAATGTGGGAGAGGCGTGTCGCTCGGATCACTCGACGCGCCAGGTCCAATTCGCTAATTGATCTGATCATGCTCCACTCCGCCAAAATTTCAAAGTTCGACCAAAGTGGTCAATAGTACAACCATTTAAACTCGGCTTGCACAGAATTTCAAATTCTGTGCAGCGATATTAGGCAAAACATAAGCAGTGGATAAATGCACAGCATAAACCCTATACTCATGCTGTGCAAGCCGAAAACATGACTTGCGAAACAGGTCCATTAACAGTAAGAACCTAAAACAAACGCAGAGAGCCTGCTGCCGAGTCGGACAATGCTATATGGGCAACCGTTAACTCGCTCTCAATACGGACATCATAATATGTAGCTCGTATATATCGCGCAGTAAACCACGTGAACAGTGAATGGTGCCCGGGTTGAGATTCAAAGAGACCACAGACAGGGATAGCGTCTGATCACACTGGGCCATGGTGACTCATCACGTGGTATAGCGAGCGATAATTTGGTAGGGTTTAACCTACAGTGTTCGACCTATTGAAGGAATCTGAAACCGCCTATTCTCAAACGTTAACTTAAACGACAAGTCTAACAGTTATCTTTGTCTTCTGGTTGAATACCGACACGTGAACAGTATCCACCACCCACCAAGTTTCCGTCCGTTCTCCAACCTTTTTTCGTATGTGCAACCTGTGACGCAAGCATTCATCGAGCGAAGAGCCAGGGCTCGAAGTACAGTAGTGATAAACATAAGAAAACTTGGACACAAACACGCTCCTCACCATGTGACGACAGTAAGCAGTACGGAGGCTAATATCACGGCGCCCATCACCTTCAGTATTACGTCGTCGTGTGACTGGATCAAACCTCGAAAGAGAAGGACATGTCTGACCAATACCGGCCCGACTATACTGCAAGGAGAGAATAACTCATAAAAGGTTTAAAATTACAG
Source organism: Ramazzottius varieornatus (assembly GCA_001949185.1). Classification (NCBI taxonomy): domain Eukaryota; kingdom Metazoa; phylum Tardigrada; class Eutardigrada; order Parachela; family Ramazzottiidae; genus Ramazzottius; species Ramazzottius varieornatus. Next base: position 627,836 of record BDGG01000007.1, read on the forward strand.
TTTTTAGCTCCGATGTTACGTCCGGGTTAGCTCGGTATGGGCCAGGGTATGTTGGAAAGTCTGCCAGCTGGATGGTGGCCGTATTCAAAAACAGCACAGGCTGAAAGTACGAAAACTGTCAACTGTTTGGACCTTGAACACGAATAGAAATGACACGTTTTCTCTCTGTGCAAATACCGATAGATTTCCTTCCTCGTCGAAGTGGTTCAGGATCAATTTTGGCACGCGTTCGCCAGCAGCATATAGTGACACGCCGCCTATTGCTGTCCGAAAAGTTCGGTTGGACAACTGGGCCGCCAGAAAGGTTGTATTTTGTATCGATATCAATGGGGAGCCGCCTGATTTGGATAGGAGTTCGTCCACGAGGACCACGACCTCGAAGGGTGAGATGGAAACATTGTTTGTTTGAAGGGGAAGCCGCAATACACTTTCGGCTGGTACAGTCTACTGTAGTGCTGCACCTACTTGTGCCAGCATCATCATGGATGTGTATGCAGTAACGGAACGACAGTGGCTGTTGTCGTACCATTTCACTTTTTCCGTACGTATAGTTGAAACTACGAGCAGAAGACTCTAGCATCAACGAAGCAAACTTCTGTAGTTCAACACTTGTTTCCTCTTTGATTTCCGTGATGAATACGGACTGAAAGGCGTGTCTGGCGTCCTGAATTTACACAGTGAACTACATTCCCTTGTGCAACATGACGACTCCAGTTATGCTTATGCTGTTATAAGACCTGGTCATGCATGATGATCATAGAATTTCCAGGTGGAGTTCGCCAGGGCGTTAGGCGATACGGGGTATGGGTTATGCAGACCTGCGAACCAAGGGGTTAAGAACGCCTATTCAACTAGGAAAATTCCAAGCCTTATCTCGCTTACGTGGGTCCCGTCTGTCATGGACAGCTTTTGAGCTTCAAGTATCATCGCGCGAAATGGAGCAGACGGGCCAAAATGGAGGATCACTGCAGATGCAAGAACTTGCCTTTTAACATCGCGAAGGGTTGTCGAAGTAATAATCAAACCCACAGTACCTACCACCAGGCGTCGCTCCGGGGTCCGAAGTGTCTGAGTGGGCGAGATTGCGAAGTGGGCCCCAGGATGGAAACCTTGTGGCTAGAGCAGCGCTAAATCGGCATGCCTGCTCATTTCGTCGCCACAAGACCTCCATCTGGGGCCCA